>APFE030886626.1:0-17341 GCA_000404065.3 Pinus taeda
TAAAAAATAAAAATAAATAAAAAATACAAAAATACAAAAAATAAAAAATTTTAAAGTTAGGGTTTGAGATTTTATTTTTTAGGATTAGTTTAGATTAAAAATAAATTTTGTTTTATTTTAAAATAATTAAAAAATCATAAAAAATGTATAAATGAAAATCAGATAAAAAAAATTTCCTTTAGGGTTTAGGATTAAATTTTAATTTTTGTTTTAATTTTGTCAGAAGATATAAAGAATTTTGTGGAAAATTAATTTTTGCCAGATTCAGTGGTTTTCATGCTTTATTTTTCACGCTGAGTTTTGATTTTCTCAAGTTGAGATACGAAATCAGTATCCAGTTAATGGTTTATGACTCGTGGTGGTTCGAAGTATTCATTCTTTAAATCTTTAGTTGTTGGATATCATTTTGGTCATTCTAAGAGAACTGTTCACGTTTCATGTAATCGATTCAATGACAGTCTCTTAAGGCACTGGTCTGCTAATCAAATCATTTTTAGTGCTTATATTAAATCGTGTCTCGTGTCTCCCAACCAACTGGTCGACAGTTGATCTTCAATATCTCGCAGGGTCTACCCCCCTTAGCCGCGGGAGACAGGCTTAAACGGAGGGATCGGGGATCAAAGTGACAGCCCCCGGTCTGAGCGTTGTCGTGTCAATCTGCGCGACAACAGTCATAATTCTAGATTAAACATTATTGTTTCCTTTCAACCACTCTCAAAAACAAAAAATCCCACCCTTTTATTTTCAATTTGCATAAATTTACAATATAGATCATGAAATATCACAAATCATATTAATCATAAGTCTACAACACTTTGAAATTATTATCATTCATTAGACTTAGTTTCTTTTATGTATTTCCCCCTATGTCAGAGAACAATTGACCTACAATGTGTGAAGAAGATACTAAGGTTACACCAGGTATCACTCTGTAATATTCCTAATTAGCCATGGCTAATTAGAATATTTGATTTTGCTCAATTTTGCCTTCTATAGTTATTTGTAAATAAAAAGGTGAGGAAAAGGGGACATAACTCACTTCAGAATAAAAGTCACTTCCTAGTAGCACAACGTTGTGACTTAAAGGGGAGCCAAGGGGGCCAAAGGACCACGCAGAGATGGGGCCCACACAAACACTTGGAGGGACTGCGCAGATGGAAAAGAAACACGTGGCAAGAGGAGATGACGTTGGAGGAGGTGAGCCTTGGGATCGGGAGAGGCCAATGCTATAAAGGAGAGAAGAGCCCCCTCATTTTGTCATTCGATTATGTGCATTTGAGCTAGTCACTTCAACTTCTAGCACGCTGGTTGTTTAGCTAGTCTGCAGCACTATTTAGTGCATTGAGTGTCTCTATTCGGAGATCTCACCCTTAGCCCCCGGGGGACTTCGAGTGCCTGTTCGGGCAAGGTATTTCCATCGGTATTTTTGCAGTAGTTTCATCAGCATTTGGCAGGAGGATTGAGCATCTTGGATGACTGCGCAGTCTTGAGAGGGATGACGCAGTTCTTTCTGGCAGGAGTTCTGGGTTGAGGTTTTGCAGGGGGATTTGTGCTGGGAGATTGACCAGGGGATCAGCCCTTGCATTTTGGAGGATTTTGGCTGAGTTTCAGGCAGAGTTCTCTAGGGATTTTTTTTCAATGGCAGCGTAGAGCCTTGAGGGACTGTGTGGGTCCTCAAGGGGGCGATTTTCGGGGGTCGACCATTTCAGAAAATCTTTCTGGGTTTTTCTGGGTTTCTTGATTAGAGTCTGATTCCAAAGTTTCAGCATTTTTTGAGGAGGGGAACAGCCCCAAATCCTCATTTTATTTCCAGTAGTAGCAGCACGGCAATTTTCCAGCAGCTTGGACGCAGTTCAGAGAGAGGCCATTCCTTTGTTATTCTGAGTGTATTTCTTCACTTTCCTTGTGCAATTCGAGGTGCCATCTTTCTGATCACCTCATGTACTCATTCTATTACTCAGTATAATAAAATAGCTTAGCATTTCTCTCTGCATTTCTTGAGTATCTGCTTATATTTCATGTTTATATTATTAGATGTGGCACCATTGTTATTTCCATCATTTTCAGCTTCCCGATTATTATATCTTTTGTATGTATTTGGTTGGAGTTTACTAGGGTTTGGGGAAATATCTATGAAACGAGATATTACACACGCTTCCATTATCCCTAAGGCCTATCTTGTACCTTCCATTAGCCCTAGGGTCTCACTTGTATATATAAGGCATTGCCATACAAATTCATAACTAAAATGTGAAATATCAAAAATGTAAATGAAAATAGAACGGAAAGCGAGAAGAATTAGAATATCCTTACTTGTACTAGATGGTAGTTGATGATGTAGGAGCTTGTTTAGATACGAAAAATATGCGAGTGTGGTAATCTCAATGCCAAAAATGCATGTAAACACCAAAAGTGGGTGACCCCATAGGAGAAAAATTTCTCCTAGATCTATCTTGAGAAAATAGCCAATAGCCCCTAACAAACACCAGTGTAGATGATACATTGTGCCATTTGATCTTCGCTCCCTGCATCAGCCATATGTCCCCTCACCCATCGTTAGAGAACATATGTTTGAAGGTGGGATATCCAACCCAAAAGTTATGTTCTTCATTGTGCAATTAGGTGATTATGCTTGTTTTTCCTTGGGCATCCTGGGAATGGATTATTGAGTGACTTGGATAAAAGGAAGGGCTTTGACCATAGTTTTGTTCCCTCACCTCAAATGGGGCAGGTTAATCCTCCATCCTAGTCCTGTGGGATCTCCTTTATTGGCCTATGGCTTTAGGAAGGGCACTGTTTGGGAAACCTTGATTTTGGTAGCACAGTCGCGTTTTCCCCATCCACATTTTTCCCTCCCCTCCGCAGATTACAACCCCTATTTCATCATATTCCTTCTTTGGGTCCACAAGGCACTCGCACACCCACTCCCCTTGTCCACATGTTTAGGTTGCGCTTGGAAATGTTTCCCAGGAGGTTGATGCAGCTGAAAGAATGTTAAAAGCATGTCTTGGCCACAAGCAAGAAACAAAAGAAAAATAATATTATAAAATGGAAAAGATGGTTGGGACATTTAACATAGCACATGGGAAAAAGTCAAGCATGAGCTCTACCCCTTATTATGGCCATTACCCTAGTTCCTAGGGCCCTATGAGTGCCCCCAAATCATTGAGGAACCCATGCACATCCCAACCCTTGGTGGGCGATGAACTGCCCTACCTTAAGCGGTTGATAACTACTTATATCATACACAACATGCTCTCATTTCCTGGAGCCCAGACCAGAAATACAAAGAAAAATCAAGAAAAGGAAAAAGGATAGTAAAGAAGGGTTGTAAATCAAAGTACGAGTTAACTCATGTATCAACAATTTCTCCCTCCTACAACTATACACCCAAATAATCATCATTACCATCCTTGAACCCATGGCATTTGCCTTGAGACCCCCGTGTCCACATCCATTTATCATCATTCACATGACACCTATCAATTAAATGATGTACCAGGGACCTGTATTTCCCCTTAGGGATTGGGAACACCAAATAGGGTTGTTTATTACCCACTCCTACCTAGGGAGGTAACAAATTAGGAAGCCCACTATGAAGTCTCTATGTGCCCTTGAGAAATAATCTTGGTTCACTTAGATGTACTAATGAATTATTGTACCTAATTGTGAGGATGCACATTGGTGTTATATGTGATTGGTAGGTGGTTTCATCATGGGTTGGGAAACTTAAGCGGGGCCCAGGTCTACCAGAGGATCATATTAACACCCCTAGGTGAAGCATTGAGAGCCATTAGACTCTCATCATGTGTAGAGCATCATTCCATGCCATGGGAACACTCAACACCTTTAGTAGTTTGCTCATTTCCCTACATTATTCACAAGAAGATGTTCTTGGACCAATGTGCCCTAACCAACTTAACATTATATTGCAGTTGATCCAAGGCCCAGAGGACGTTTGTCTCATCCCTTGAGACATGGGAGGGCAAGCACCATCGTCGAAGCCCTCGGTATTGGGGCATCACAGGCTATTTTATCATCAGGAGACCCATGGGACCAGCTTTTGTGCCCCAAACTCATTTTGGGGCCCCACATGATGACTTGCATGGAGAGTAAAGAGACATCCCCTTGTTCATAATTTATGGAGCTCTCTCACACACGTTGGCACCAAGAGGACTCAACGTGGCCCTCAAACAACCCTACATCAACACGATGTCATCAATTCGACTAGCAGTTGGATGGTTATTTCATAATTTGTAAACGCTACTTGGTCGGCTTGTGACCAAGGCATGTATTTTGCACATTTTTATAATGTTAGGGGCCTTGGGCTAATAATTCGACCTACTAAGTCTCATATAAATAAAACTCAACTTCATTTGTTTTGGATCATCATCACACTTGGGAACTTCGGCCTTCTTAGCAAATCCGAGCTTTTTCTTTGGATTAGCTATTGGATGTATTCGATCCATTTTGATATTTGGAGATGAAATTCGATTTTTTTTGGAGCTATCTCTTGAATTGTGGATGGATATATCATATTGTCATCTTGTAAGTGCCTCTTGTTGAAGTTTCAATCTTGAAAAATGTCTAATGTATGGAATTGTTGCAACTAGATTAGTGTTATATTGTGCTCGAATTATTGAAGACTTATTTTGAAAGCCATTTGGTTGGCAATTGCACATGTTACTCATAGCATGGCATGTGATGAATGTTCCTAGTGGATGAAATTTTGTTTTTCCTCCATAAAACTCCATAAATTTGGAGTGGGTAATTGTTGAGGTTTGGTATCTAGGGCATCAATTCTTTACATCCTTAAAGACAATTATGGAAAATATGAAGCATCTAGGACTCCATAAGCCCAAAGCAGAAGGAACTAGTCCAAACCATTTCGTGATAAAATCCTTCTTTCTCCATATTTTCTTCTCCCAAAGTTTTGGTCCCCTCTTCTTGGACGACTAGCTTAGGGCATCGAGCGAAATTCTATAGAGTGGAAGGGTGGATTCCGGGATCATAGACTTTAAGCTTAGGGCCTTAGCGCAAGTCCTCAATGTTTGAAAAGCATCCCTTGTGTTTTCATCCATAAAAACGCTTGCTTCGGGTGTGCCCTAAAAGGGAAACCCTAGTTTGAATTTCCTTGACTTGGGGACTTCTTCGAGGGTTGTATGAGCTTTGTGTTCATTGGAACAAATCATAAGAAGCCCTTTCTTCTCCTTGCCTTGACCTTGGGAGTACCTTTAACCGCGATAATTCACAAAACTCTAGATCTCCTGCAAGTTTCTTTTAGGTCTCTAACAGCGAACGAAAACCCTTTTAAAGTGCCATACCATCACATAAAGCTTCCCTTAAGAAGTCCTACCTCATCACATAGTACCTCAAACACTAGAACATAAATTAAAGGTGATTGTTTATCTATAGGGAATCCTCCCATCGGTGAAGGTCCGTAAACAGAAGGGGATACTTGTTGTGGTGACAGTGGGACATTGTCCTATTGTTATCTCTTAGTCTATCTCTTTGACCCTTAGGCTTTCCGTGCTTAGGGCCTGATAGATTGTGTGGTAACACAACCTACAACATTAAAGTAAATGGCTTGCCACATAAAAGGAGGCGATAACAACAGAAAATATTAATGAAGGCTGAGAAGCGAGTGAAGGTGAGAAGAGGAGAAGGAAGGAGAGGTGGCAAAAGTACGGATGAATGAGTGCAGGAAAGATAGCTCAAAGTTACTAAAGCCAAGACCAAAAAATTGAACCAAATACACGAGGGGAAGACAATAAAGATGAACAACTGAACCAAGAAGTAAGAGGTTGCAACACTAGTTGAGATAACAAATCAAAGAGGTGAGAATTGAAAACTCTGGACCACAAATAGTTAAGGAAAGAAGAAAAATTTGGAAATGCTAGTGTTGAACTGGGGAATGCAATAAACAAGTGGAAGCAACCATTGGAGCAATGGTTGGAGATGCAATCCCATAGCTGCAGTCTACAGGATGCGACCACCAAGACCAAAGTCCCTAATAGGAAAAGGAGAGGGATGGTGATTGGTCCCATCTAAGGAGAAGCCATCTCAGGTCGGGCCACCTGAGAAGACGACCTAGAGAGGCCCATTAGAGGTGATGTAACCTAGGAAAGGGGAAATAAATGAAACAAAAAGAGAGGATATAGGAGGACTTCCCCAAGTTGATTAAGAAGTAAAGAAGTATAAAGGAGAAAGCGTTCATGAGTACAAGTATGAATGGGGGTGTTATTACATGAAAGAGTCGACCTATCCCAGGTACCAGTTTAGGAGAATAGAGGTATGCTTGGTCGTTTTCAGGGACGCCACAGGCCTGTATGAAGTAACTAAAGTGATACAGAGAGGCCGAGATCTTTACATCTGTGGTAGAGTTTGAAAGAGGTTGATGTGTGTGGAGATAAGTTGTTGTTAGGTGAAGGAAGGGTTGTTCAAGGCTTTGAAGAACAGTCTTCGTGCCCTAGTTAGTCTTCTCTCTATGGTACGCTTCCCTTAAGAGTCTGCTCAGAAGTATGATAAGTTTCACTCAGTTTTTTTGTCCATAGGAGAGAGGAAAGAGACCCTAAGAAGGAGACATATGGACTGTGATTTGGGCCGCAAATTTTGGGTGTATTGCATAAAGATACTATGCATATGTCTCTCCTGGAGTGGACTACATCCAAACTAAGGTAGTTGTACAAAAGTGCAAGTTTATGCGCATAGTATAGGGCTAATACAATGAAGGAAAATAGCATTAATGTGGAGCAGATTCATTGGAAGGGAGAGTTGCTCTGGAGTGGTTAGATAAGATTGTCCTAAAGGCCTTAGGAACACAAATTTGAGATGGCCTAGAGCTATCACCAAGAAGCAAAAATGTGACAGTTAAGAGGGTTGTTTTGTGGAGCCCTAGTACAGTGATAAAGGTGCAAGCTTGGTACTATTAAGAGAGCAACTTAATGGAGCCCTAGAAGACCTCATGTACAATGTTCATTGGAGGATCTAATGAAATGTTAGGAGGAAGATTTGTGTGCCCTAGTTCAGTGGGTTGCAGGAGGGAAAACACATTCATAAAAGGGCATATTGTAAAGACCCTAAGAACTTGATCCTTTGGAGCGGTAGAGGACATTGTTAGTGGGAAGATCACAGAGCCAATGTTCAGTCATCTTGGAGAAGCCAAGAGCAGTTGATAGTAGCAGATTGACGGCTGGAAATGCAACCATTTTGATATTGCAGAAGTTGTAGTGATCAGCAAAAGAGGAGGCAAAGTACCTGCTAGATGTGTTCAAGGTAAGTGGATTGAAAGGACTGTTATGATCAACCAAGTCAATTGTACTTTGTTCAGGGAAAGATTGGTGGTCATAGTTGTTGACACAAAGCCCTAGTTGTGTCTTGTACAGGGTTCTACGTAAGGGCCATGATCCATCGTATGGGAGCCCTAAGATTGTTGTATTAAAGTTTGTATATAACAAGTTGTGGTCTAAAAAATTGTCTTGTGTACAACTTGATTCATTGTTATTTTTTATTCCATTGTGCAAAGTGATTTTGCTGTGGCATTTGAGTGTTTTTGTGATTGTGATATTAGACTCAAACCTGATTCTTAAGTGTCGTAGAAAATTCAACAGGTTGTCCACATTATACTAGCCGTTGGAAATGTCCAAGCCCTCATTCAAGTAACGTTGTGCAAGAAAAGTGGAAAGTTTGAATTCCTAAGCACTCGATACTTTTTCAAACAATTCAAGCCATTCTTTGATGGAAAAATGTATGCTTAGGTCAATTTGGGCCTCCTTTTGTCAAATTGATCCTCTAATTGGTGGGACATCTCACCTCATTTGAAGGATTTATGTAATGCGACGACAAAAAATGTAATTTTACTTAGTCTCCAACCATATTGTGTATGAAAAGTCACTTATCTTTTGAAGCAAAAGGACGAAATGTGTTGAGAGCCTCATCCATAAATAGAGAGCTCTCTCTCCTTTTCAAATCATTGTGAATTGTTGAGATCATGCTTCCATAATGTGAAATATTTTCATGAAATCTTTGGTGTTCATCTTGAAGTTTATCTTTCTTGGTTGATTTCAAATATTCCTAAGGAAATTTTCAAATAACTAAAGAATACTACACAGACTAACTAAATTGATCAATTTGAAAAGCAACTTTGTCACTTGTAAAGGGATGTCTAGGGTTTTGTTCGCACATCTCTCTTGTTGGTGTAAGGTAGAGTTTGTCTCTTCTCTTTGTTGGCCCATTCCCTAGTGCTACCCACCAAGGGTTTCAATTTATTTTGCATCATAGTTGAGCTAATGATTGACGACTTTCCCCTAAGTAGGATCCTTTCTAGTAGGGATTGACTTCAAAACTTTTTCTTGATTAGCCTTGAGGTGATTTTTAACTTCTAGTGTTCCTCCTCTAGACATAAATGACAAGCATGGAATAACCAACTTAAGACAAGCATCAATTTGACCCCATAGCCCTAGTGGAAATAAGCCACACTCCTCATCTCTTTTTACTAAAATTTGTGATTGCCCTTAATTTTTATTATATAAAAAGCCTTGAGAATAGAAAAAAATACATAAAAAATAAATTATAGAAAAATATAAGCATCAAAGATAAAAATTGATCCCGAGAATTTTTTTACTTCTATGTCTAAATAAGTTTTGACTGATTACATTTTGATTCTAGGCTCATTTTTTAGAATGGTGTGCCACATTAAATATCTAAGAAAGACAGTGCCCCCTCTCCTTTCTTGCATTTAATTTTGATCTAAAAATGTGGAAGGGTTTTGAAGGAGATTTTAGAAATCGGATTTTATCTTCAGCAATTATAGCTCAAGTATTACTAAAATCCCTTGCCTTGTGATACACGAAAAGTTGATTCTAACCCTTCTAATCCCCAGGAACATTTCTAAAGTTTTCTAATTAAATATCAATCACCTTTGGAAGTGATTTCAGTTGTCCTAACAATTGCAACACGTTTCATGCTAATTGGGACACTTTCATTTTTCAAACCCGAGGAGTTGGTGCCCCAAAATTGAGTAACAATTTCCACATTTGAATAACTTTTTGAATAATCAATACTTTGAAGTGCTAGTATGTTTATTTTCATTATATTTCATTATAATATCATCTCAAATTCATATTCATAAGTTTCTATAGCATTTTGGGCTTATGAGAGGCCCTAGAGTCAGCTTTTCTTTGTTGGTTTCTGCAAAACTTCATGTTTGCAAGTCTGTAAATGCAAGGTAAATCATCATTTCATGGTTTAAATACCAACATTGTTGAGGGCCTTCATAATCAATCGTGGCTCTTTTGTCAAGGTTACTTCATTCATAAATTTAGTATTTTCTTCGTTGGTTTGTGTTTTCTACAGTAATATATCATACATCGGATCAAATCTATTTTCTCTTTAAATCCTACCCTTCATCACTTCATAGTGTGTAGGCTCTGGTCATCCTAATACATTTGGTGATGCTTGTGTAGTTTGGAATACCCCCTATGGAATTTTGGGAGTTTGCCAAAAGTGAGAGGAGAGTGTGCTTGGGTGACATTAGGGGCATCTGATGTGTGCTTACCATTTGGAATCTTGGCCAAGCCTTTATAAGCCTGCTAATATGAGTGGTAATAGGTCTCTAGGGTAGGGGTTTAGCAAATTTAAAATCCCCTGCCACCAAAAAGAATTAGAGAGACTTCCCCTGAGATATAGAAGAGTTAATGACAACTCATTAGTAAAATTGGCAAAATGTGGCATGATTGTTAAAGTGAGGAAATATGCTACCACAAGGAAGGAGAGAGTTGTTACAACTCAATTTTAGAGAAAATTAAGAAAAACTAAGAGGAATCGAATGAGAAAGGGGAATGCTAATAGGTCCACTACGATTTTACCCTTCATTAAATGCCTAGTGACATAGATTAATTACAATTCACAACATGTAGATAACAACCAATTAAAAAACAAAACCAAACTAACATGGGGTTAACTCATAAATCTCCTTAGATGAGATAACTAACCTAAGTGCTAGATATGAAAGAGAGGAAAACCAAAACAATCTAAACTTGTTGCCCCAAAAGAGTTGATCGTTGGGCCTTGAGCAACTTCCACGTGATATTGCACCTATTGATGATCCTCCATATGCTGAAATGTTGAGCTTGAAATGTTGGGCGTTTAAATTTTTTATGATGTGCCTGTTACCCACCAAAATGAGTAACCCCATAGGCGAAACCTTTTCTCCTGCATTTGATAGCCACTCGGACAACCAGCTAGCCATCAACCTTTTATATCCATTTCTTGATGATTATATGCCTTCGCCATCTGCATCAACCACATACCTCTCCCCATCCAACATTTCCTCTTGGATGAAAGTGAGCTTCTATTCAAAATGTGCTTTGATCATTTTGCAATCGAGTGCTTATACTTGTATATTTTGCGCATTTAGTATCGATAAAGGGGTGATTTAGAAGATTGATTGATCTTGACTGTTTTAATAGGGGAGTTAATCTTTAGCCCTAATCTAGTGGGACCTCCCTTAAGGCCTTAGGGTTGTAGGAGGGGCACTTGGGAAATACGGATTGAAATAGCATGTTCATCTTTCCCTACATCATACTTCCCACTTTCCATACCACATTACAAGCCCCTTATACCACCGCCATTCTTCTGGTCTAACTTGTCATTGGTTCATTGGGTTTTGGCACTTTTTTGTCCACACTCCTTAAGTAGGAGAAACGTTGTCCTCGAGGTTAATGCAACTAAAAAAATGGAAAGCATATTATGGTCACAATGAAAGAAAAAGAAGAACATCAAAATGTAAAAGAAGGTTAGGATAGAAGTTAGCGCATGGGAAAAATCTTAACATGAGCTCTACCCTCCTCATTGGTCATCACCCGGTTCCTGAGCACTTGATTCTCCATTTCATTAAAAGGAAACCTTTTATTTCCCAACCCTAATGAGCAATAAATTATCTCAAATACTAAATCATAAGAGCATGCTCTAACCCTTAAGTTATGCACACAGAATAAAAATCATTATGATGAAAAAGTAAAAAGCACACTAAAGGTGTGCCCTAGAATGGAAACCCTAGTTTGAATTTCCCTGACTCGGGGACTTCTTCGAGGGTTGTATGAGCTTAGTATTAATTAGAATAAATCATAAGAAGCCCTTTCTTCTCCTTGCCTTGATCTCAGGAATACCTTTTACCACAATAATTCACAAAACCATAGATCGCGTACAAATATCTTCTAAGTCTCTAATAGGGAGCGAAAACCCTTTTGACGTTCCATATTATCACATAGAGCTTCCCTTAAGACGTCCTACCTCATCACCTAGTACCTAAAACCCTAGAACATCAATAAAAGATTATTACTTATCTACCAGGACTCTTCCCATTGGCAAAATTCCACAAAGAGCACAGGACACTGGTCGTGTTGACAATGGGACATTATCACATTGTTATCACTTAGTTTAGCTCTTTGGCCCGTACGCTTTCCCTCCTTAAGGCCTGCTAGATTGTCGTAACACACCCTATAACATAAAATTAAATGTCTTTCCACACACAAGGAGGCGATAACAATAGCAAATCTCAATGAGGGTGAGAAGCGAGTGAAGGTGAGAAAAGGAGAAGGAAGGAGAGGTGGAAAATATAGGGATGAACTAGTGGAGGAAAGAGAGATCAAAGTTACTAAATCCAAGATCAAAAAACTAAACCAAATAAGCAAAAGGGGACAAAAACAAAGATGAACTACTGAAGCTAAGAAGTAAGAGATGGAAACACTAGTTGAGATAGCAAATGAAAGAGGTGAGAATTACAACTCTCTAGCACAAATAGTGAAGGAAAGAAGAAAAAGTTGACAATCCTAGTTTTGAACTGGGGAATGCAACAGATGAGTGGAAGCAAGCATTGGAGCAATGGTTGGAGATGTGGTCCCATAGCTGCAGTCTATAGGATACGACAACCAAGACCAAAGTCCCTAATAGGCAAATGAGAGGAATGGCGATTGGTCCCATCTAAGGAAAAGCCATCTCAGGTCGGGCCCTACATGAGAAGACGACCTAGAAAGACTCGTTAGTGGTGATGTATCCTAGGAAAGGGGCAAGCAAAACAAATAGAGAGAGAGAGTATATAAGAGAAAGGGTTCATTAGTAAAAGTATGAATGGGGGTGCTATTATTTTTTTTAGAAACCCTCAACATATAAGGCCTAGGTTTCTCTCACAATTGACCCTCCCAAAAACAAAGCATCACTCAACTTGGTAGAGAATATTAATTATCGACACCTTATGACGCTAGCATAATCCACAAGCCACTAGAGAAAGGTTAGTACTAGAAGGAAAGGATTTCATTCAACATTCGATGGGTAAGGAAAAGAGAAAAATACTATGGGAAAGAAACCATCACGCAACATTCTTATCTCCTACGGTGATATGTGAGCTTCAGGAGCTAAATCTACAATGAATGATGATTTATTGGTGCACTTCTTGAGTAGCCCTATAAAGGTGATCGCTTATTGTACTTTTCCCCTGAGTTTCCCATTACCTTAATGCACTCTTTGTTCCCCAAATCAACCATATCCATATGTATGCATACCTATTTGGCCATGACCATCATTCTTCATTGAAGTCTCACAGTTTGTGATACATTAATGCTCCCTAGTGCAATGACCCACATCCTCCAAGGCAATGAAAAGATCTCTTGTGACCTCCAAGTCAAGCGTAATCAACTCCAAGTCAAAGCACTACTAACGCCCCCTTTAATGTCCCATTTGCATCGATGAGGTATGTTCAAAACGAGTCAACTTCTACTTTTGGTGAAACCACGAGGTTAAAAGAGGTATCATGGAAACTGTGTTGAGACACAATATGTCAAAGCAAGTCAAGGACACATCATGGACCAAGGACAACTCAAGTTCAAGAAAGTTCAAGCCTTAACCCACACAAAAAGAGGGCAAATGGACCTAGACGAGGAGTGGCGTCCACCCTTTCTACCCATTGGATCATGTAAAGGTCAATTTGGAGGAATGTTGAGGAAAAACATAAGGCCATATAGGTCTCCAAGCAATGCAAGGTACATTTCAAGTCAAAAACAAACAAGGAGCCTAAAAGCATGGTTTGAATCATCTTTGCACCAAGGAAAGTGACGTCTTCCACATTAAACTAGCTGTTGGAAAGGCCAACATCTTCATTCAAGCAACATTGTGCAAACAAAATGGAATTTTTGACTTCCTAAGCACTGAGGGTCATTTTTCAAGGAATGTCATGTTATTTCTTGATGGAACGTTGTACCCTTAGACTAGTTAGGACCTCCTTTTGTCAAATCAAACCTCTAATTGGTGGGATGTCTCACCTGTTTTAAGATTTAAGTAATGTAATGAAATAACTTGTACTTTGACTTAATCGTGAAGAATGTTGTGGATGAAAAGTTGCTTTTTTTCAAGAAAAAGGAGGAAAGATGTTGAGATCCTAATCTAAACAAAGAGAAATCTCCCTCCTTTGTTGATCATTGTGAATTGTTGAGATCGTTTTTCCATAATATGAAATATTTTCATGAAACCTTTGGTGTTCATCATGAATTATCTTTCTTGGTTGATTTCACATATTTCTTAAGGCGATTTGTGGATAACTAAAGGATACTATAAAAGCTAACTAGATCAATCCATTAGAAAGGAATCTTTATCACTTTCTTAGGGATATCGAGGGTTTTACTCGCACATCTCTCTTATTGGTGTAAGGTAGAGTTCATTTCTTCTTGTTGGGCCATGCACTAGAGTGCTCCTCACCAAGGGCTTAAGTTTATTTTGCATCATAATAGAGCTATTTGTTGAAGGATTTTCCCCAAGTATAATCGTTTCTAGTAGGGCTTGGTTTCAAAACTTGTTCTTGATTAAGCATGAGCTCATTTAACTTCTGGGATTCCACCTCCAGCCAGAATCCACAAGCATTGATCAACCAACTCAACATGGGCATCGATTTGACCCCACAGCCCTCGTGGAAATAAGGCACACTCCTTATTCCACCAAACAACCATCTCGTTTTATAAAATTCTGCAATTGTCCTTAATTTTTATTATCCAGAAAGCCCTTAGAATAGAAAAATACATACATAAAATATTATATAGAAAAATGTAACCATAAAAATAAAAAGTAAACCAGTGAATTTCTTCACTTTTATGTTTATATAAGGTTTGACCGATTACATTTTGAATCTAGACTCATTTCTATGAAAACATGCCACATCATTTAAACCTTCCTTGTTGAATATACTCTAGGTGATCCACATACAGAGAATTCTTTCATGTGGTGCAATATACCACTGTATAGTTGGGGAAAGGTTGTTGAGGTGACAGTGGTGGCCATTCTCCTATTGCCACGAGGTTTGGATCTTCCTAGTGAGGATTTGCATTAGGCCTACAAAATTTTGCAGTAACAAGCCCTTTCAAACAAAATTTTTGCATCAATTGATAACGGGAAAGGGTTGGAGACAATACGCAATTTGCAATTTTGTTGGTCCCAATCATTCTTAAACAAGAAACCCTCCAAATCTGGATTTTAGAGCCCATAGTCATAATTCTAGATTAAACATTATTGTTTCCTTTCAACCACTCTCAAAAACAAAAAAATCCCATCCTTTTATTTTCTATTTGCATAAATTTACAATATAGATCATGAAATATCACAAATAATATTAATCATAACTCTACAACACTTTGAAATTCTTATCATTCATTAGACTTAGTTTCTTTTATGTATTTCCCCCTATGTCAGAGAACAATTGACCTACAATGTGTGAAGAAGATACTAAGGTTACACCAGGTATCACTCTGTAATATTCCTAATTAGCCATGGCTAATTAGAATATTCGATTTTGCTCAATTTTGCCTTCTACAGTTATTTGTAAATAAAAAGGTGAGGAAAAGGGGACATAACTCACTTTAGAATAAAAGTCACTTCCTAGTAGCACAACGTTGTGACTTAAAGGGGAGCCAAGGGGGCCAAAGGACCACGCAGAGATGGGGCCCACACAAACACTTGGAGGGACTGCGCAGATGGAAAAGAAACACGTGGCAAGAGGAGATTACGTTGGAGGAGGTGAGCCTTGGGATCGGGAGAGGCCAATGCTATAAAGGAGAGAAGAGCCCCCTCATTTTGTCATTCGATTATGTGCATTTGAGCTAGTCACTTCAACTTCTAGCACGCTGGCTGTTTAGCTACTCTGCAGCACTATTTAGTGCATTGAGTGTCTCTATTCGGAGATCTCACCCTTAGCCCCCGGGGGACTTCGAGTGCCTGTTCGGGCAAGGTATTTCCATCGGTATTTTTGCAGTAGTTTCATCAGCATTTGGCAGGAGGATTGAGCATCTTGGATGACTGCGCAGTCTTGAGAGGGATGACGCAGTTCTTTCTGGCAGGAGTTCTGGGTTGAGGTTTTGCAGGGGGATTTGTGCTAGGAGATTGACCAGGGAATCAGCCCTTGCATTTTGGAGGATTTCGGCTGAGTTTCAGGCAGAGTTCTCTAGGGGTTTTTTTCAGTGGCAGCGCAGAGCCTTGAGGGACTGTGTGGGTCCTCAAGGGGGCGATTTTCGGGGGTCGGCCATTTCAGAAAATCTTTCTGGGTTTTTCTGGGTTTCTTGAGTAGAGTCTGATTCCAAAGTTTCAGCATTTTTTGAGGAGGGGAACAGCCCCAAATCCTCATTTGATTTCCAGCAGTAGCAGCACGACAATTTTCCAGCAGCTTGGACGCAGTTCAGAGAGAGGCCATTCCTTTGTTATTCTGAGTGTATTTCTTCACTTTCCTTGTGCAATTCGAGGTGCCATCTTTCTGATCACCTCACGTACTCATTTTATTACTCAGTATAATAAAATAGCTTAGCATTTCTTGATTATCTGCTTATATTTCATGTTTATATTATTAGATGTGGCACCATTGTTATTTCCATCATTTTCAGCTTCCCGATTATTATATCGTTTGTATGTATTTGGTTGGGGTTTACTAGGGTTTGGGGAAATATCTCTGAAACGAGATATTACACACTCTTCCATTATCCCTAAGGCCTATCTTGTACCTTCCATTAGCCCTAGGGTCTCACATGTATATATAAGGCATTGCCATACAAATTCATAACTAAAATGTGAAATATCAAAAATGTAAATGAAAATAGAACAGAAAGCGAGAAGAATTAGAATATCCATACTTGTACTAGATGGTAGTTGATGATGTAGGAGCTTGTTTAGATACGAAAAATATGCGAGTGTGGTAATCTCAATGCCAAAAATGCATGTTACCCACCAAGAGTGGGTGACCCCATAGGAGAAAAATTTCTCCTAGATCTATCTTGAGAAAATAGCCAATAGCCCCTAACAAACACTAGTGTAGCTGATACATTGTGCCATTTGATCTTCGCTCCCTGCATCAGTCATATGTCCCCTCACCCATCTTTAGAGAACATATGTTTGAAGGTGGGATATCCAACCCAAAAGTTATGTTCTTCATTGTGCAATTATGTGCTTATGCTTGTTTTTCCTTGGGCATCCTGGGAATGGATTATTGAGTGACTTGGAAAAAAGGAAGGGCTTTGACCATAGTTTTGTTCCCTCACCTCAAATGGGGCAGGTTAATCCTCAATCCTAGTCCTGTGGGATCTCCTTTATTGGCCTATGGCTTTAGGAAGGGCACTGTTTGGGAAACCTTGATTTTGGTAGCACAGTCGCGTTTTCCCATCCACATTTTTCCCTCCCCTCCGCAGATTACAACCCCTATTTCATCATATTCCTTCTTTGGGTCCACAAGGCACTCACACACCCACTCCCCTTGTCCACATGTCTAGGTTGCGCTTGGAAATGTTTCCCAGGAGGTTGATGCAGCTGAAAGAATGTTAAAAGCATGTCTTGGCCACAAGCAAGAAACAAAAGAAAAATAATATTATAAAATGGAAAAGATGGTTGGGACATTTAACATAGCACATGGGAAAAAGTCAAGCATGAGCTCTACCCCTTATTATGGCCATTACCCTAGTTCCTAGGGCCCTATGAGTGCCCCCAAATCATTGAGGAACCCATGCACGTCCCAACCCCTGGTGGGCGATGAACTGCCCTACCTTAAGCGGTTGATAACTACTTATATCATACACAACATGCTCTCATTTCCCGGAGCCCAGACCAAAAATACAAAGAAAAGTCGAGAAAAGGAAAAAGGATAGTAAAGAAGGGTTGTAAATCAAGTACGAGTTAACTCATGTATCAACAATTTCTCCCTCCTACAACTATACACCCAAATAATCATCATTACCATCCTTGAACCCATGTCATTTGCCTTGAGACCCCCGTGTCCACATCCATTTATCATCATTCACATGACACCTATCAATTAAATGAT
>APFE030886633.1:5037-41705 GCA_000404065.3 Pinus taeda
TTACAGTCTTCCATGTGAAATGGCGTAGAAGATCACAGGCATACCTGGACTGGGAAAGGGAAATACCTTCCTTAGATCGCAAGACTTGAAGACCAAGAAATTAATGCAAGTGTCCTAAGTCTGTCATTTCAAACTTCTTTTTAAGGCTGGACTTCACATTTTTTATAAGGTTGGGATCACTACTAGTGAGAATAAGATCATCAACATAAATAACAAGAATGATAAGAGACTTTCCCATTTTCTTGGTGTAGACAGTATTGTTAGAATGACACCTAGAAAAGCCAGTTTCTAAAAGAAAGCTATCCATTTTGGCATACCAAGCTCAAGGAGCTTGCTTAAGACCATAAAGGGATTTCTTAAGCCGACATACAAGGCTAGAGTTTGTTTGTATAAATCTAGTAGGTTGTTCCATATATATTTCTTCATGCAAGTCCCCATGCAAGAAGGCAGATTTAACATCCATCTGATGGACTTCCCATTTGAAAGAGGCAGCAAGGGAAAGAACAAGGCAGATAAAGTTCATTTTGGCAATAGGGGAGAAGGTTTTAGTATAGTCAATGCCTTCAACTTGTGAAAAATCCTTAGCAACAAGACGAGCTTTATGTTTATCAACTTTCCCATCTGGTCCATAATTGGTTCTGTAAACCCATTTGCTTCTAACAAGTTTTTATCCCTTTGGTAGAAGAATAATATCCCATGTATCATCTGCCAATAATGAACGATATTCTTCATTCATAGTTGCGTCCCAATTTGGATGGCCTCAAGCTTCTGCAAAGGTGTCAGGATCATAATTCGTTGAAGCTTGAGCCAGTAAAGAAGAGGCACTATCGAACTGAGAACGTGTACGTCACTGATTTGTAGGATCACCGCAAAAGTGCCTGCTACATCCCGAGTAGCACAGACCCATTTTGGAAGATGAGGAGCTGAAGAAGGATCCTGAGAAGGTGGGGAAGGATTTTCATCCTCGCTTTCATCATCTAAAGAAGAAATATTTTCAAAAGTAGAAGAGATAGAGAGAGGTAGCACATCCGCCAAAATAGGCTCGTATGTCGATATATTTTCAGCAAACTTTACATCTCTTCTAATGATAACATTTTTGGACTTAAGTGGAATAAGTTTATATCCTTTGACATCTTCAGAATATGCAACAAGAATACATTTTTCACTCTTAGGTTCTAAAGCTTTATGTTTCTCATTTGGAATAGGGGCCCATGCTTCACTTCCAAAAACACGAAAGTGACTTACATCTAGTTTAACTGAGCTCCATGCTTCTTCTAGAGTGATATTCTTTAAAACCTTAGTAGGAGTGTGATTTATTATGTAATTTGCACAGTTAATTGCTTCTGTCCAAAAATTAAGACTAAGTCCTTTAGATTGAAGCATACAATTAGCCATTTCCTTTAATGTGCGATTCTTCCTTTCAACTACACCATTTTGTTGTGGAGTATATGGAGCAGTATGTTGCATTTGAATTCCATTCTCAGTGCAAAAGTTGATGAATTTGATCTTAACATATTCTCTGCCATTATCAGATCTTAGCTTAAGAATTTGATGTCCGTATTTTTTTTCAACAAAGGCCTTAAAGGCCAAAAACATGTTAAATACTTCACTCTTGATTTTTAAGAAGTATACCCAAGTGCATCTAGAGAAATCATCAATGAAAGCTAAGAAATACTTGTAGCCATAGAATGAAACAACTAGAAGTGGACTACATAAATCACTATGCACAAGTTGTAAAGGGGCTGAGGCATGCCAAGAGGCATGTTTTTCAAAACTATCTCGATGATGTTTTCTGAGTACACATACAAAACAAACACCATCTCTGCAAGATACCATTGGAAGGCCTGTCACCATATTTTCTTTACATAGATTTTGAACGAAGCGATAGTTTAAGTGACCAAATCGCTTATGCCAAAGTTTGCTCACTTCATCATTATGAGCAACAAATACCGAGGGCAGATTTGATGACCCAAAGTTCTTAAACTTATACAGCCTTGTAGAATCATCAGCAATGCTAGTGGCTAAAATCTGTCTAGGATCTCTTAGGTCCTTAATTACAACATCGTGAGGTGAAAATTCAATGATTTTACCTTCACCTGAATGAGTTATCTGATATACAGATAGAAGGTTGAAAGATAAGTTGGGAACACATAATACATCATTAAATTGACCATTGTCTATATGAATAGTTCCAGTTCCTACAACACTAAGAGATCTATCATCGCCAACATATATATTTTTGGTGTTACAATCATTTAAAGAAGTAAACATGGCTTTGTTTTTGGCCGTGTGATAAGAAGCTCTAGATTCAATTAGCCACTCATGAGAATTAAAAGAAGAAGATACATTTAGTGCATATCCAGACCGAGATGTTTGACAACCACATGCAAAAAGTGATATTCTTGAAGATGAAGTTGAAGTTAAAGCGTGCTCCAAATGGATGCTATGTTTCTTCATTGTTGCTTCCAAGGCTTCCATCTTCTTAAAGCATTTGGATTCTAAGTGGCCATCTCGATTACAAAAGTGGAAATGTCGGTCAGTCCTCTTCCCTTTGTTTTTACTTGCCTTATCATTTTGTTGAAAAATCATTTTGAGGCTGAAATTGCTTAGGACCCTTGTTTGGTTTAGGACCATTCCTTTTAGGATATGGCTTCTTAGGATTCTTTGAATTTGGTTGTTGTTGGACGGCTAAAGCTTTCTTAGAAGAGTTTCCAAGATTAAGAAGACCAAGGTGTAAGAGTTTTACTTGTTCTCTTATTAAAGAATCATAAAAGGAATCAAAGGAAGGGAACTTGTAGGCTTGTCCTTGAGAAATGAATACATCTCTTGTAGAATAGAAGCCGGAAACAAACACAAAGTAGGTTGGTCCTAACTTAGTAAGAATGGAATAGATAAGATTACCATCTTCTTTCTTAACCTTAACACCTTCCAAGAGAAGTCTAAGGGTCTTGAACTTGGATAGAAAATATTTAATGGAAGGAAAATTATTGGGGTCCAATGTAAGCAACTCATTTTCAAGTTGATGGGCTCTAAGTTCATTTTTAATTCCAAAAACTTTAGTGATCTGTTTCATTGCTTCATCAAGAGTATCAAGTTCTGCGATATGGAATCTAAGGTCTGGAGAAATAGACATCCCTATCAACCCACGTGCTTGATCTTGCCTATTTTCCCATTTGGCTACCTTATCTTTATCTTTCAGTTTGGTATCTTGGCTTGAGGCTATTCGGTAAAGACCTTTACTTCTAAGTAAATCCACAATGTAGGACCACCATTGGAAGTAGTTGGTGCTGTCAAGAATAACTTGGCATGGAATTTACATTTTTAATAGAAATTGAAGCTGTATATGCTAAAAATAAGTGCTCCAATGGAAAGATCTCAAAAAAATAGGCTCATTAAAAAAAAAACGGCTCTGAAAATGGCTTCCAGATGAAGAAGTTATGGTTTTTTGAAGAAAACTTGTTGAAGATGTCGACGAAGTGCGGGAATGTGCAGAAATGAATGATAATGTTATATTAAAAAAAATCCATCCCCTTTCCAAACTTAATCTAATAAAGCATCTTTGGACCAAGAAAGGCTCGAACTCAAGACCTTTATTCTTATAAAGTAGCTTTGGACCAAGTGAGCTAGATTAAAAGGTTAGTAATTTTTGGAAAAGAGGAAGGGGGTTTTTTTTTTTTTAGTCATTGAAGCTTTGGGTTACGTGATTACTTGAGAAACCTCTTTTTTCCCTACAAAATGAAAAACACAAAACCAAACATAGACATACAGAAAAAACAAACCTTACGGCTTGAAGTTAGCTTTAGCCGAAAAATAAATATTTTCCTCAATGTTTCTGATTTTCTGAGATCACACTAGGGCGCGGCGGAAAAGAGCATACGCATGAGAAAAATCCTTCCTCTCTGTTTTCGATTTGCCCAGATCGCACAGAGTCATGGGGCAAAGAGCATACGTAGAAGTGAAAGGTATAGATCCGGTAATAAGAAAAACAAAGAGCTAAATAAACTGAAATAAACAGAGAGAAAATAACTAGAAACTACAAATAAACGTTGTGTACCTCCAGATATTAAAAATGACGTAGCTAGGGCTACCAGAAACCTTTCCACGTGAAATGAAAGGGGTTCCTCACTAGAACAGATGCTCCTAACATAATAGAGCAGTCCTCTCAGCCTGAAAGCAGTCAGAAATAGTAGATCTAAGAAATGGTAGTCGGATGCAGTTCTACCGGCTTCAGATTTGGATCACCAACAGATGTGGCCCTCAAATAGCTCCAATACTATGTAGGAATTTACAAGGTAAGTTCCTCAGATAGAACACCAAAGGACACCACTCACAAATAGATCACAGATCAATACACCAGTATTTTTGACGTGGTTAAAACCCTCAAAGAGGGAAACAGTCCACGACCTGAGCCAACGCATCCACTTCAGGCAATTTATTAATAAAGGAATGAAAATTTACATAAGCTTCTCTCATGAACGGTTACCCTACAAATGACCCTCCATGCTCTTTAAATAGAGATCATGGACCAATCAGGTGTTAAGCCACAAACAAAGTGTCGGTAATTCCGAGGAGAGAATGAACCATCGGATCACTACATATCATGATCGTCGAATTGTAAGTTACAAAAGTACATAGTAAAGAAACACACTTTACCTAACTCTACACTAGACCAAGTTATACTTAACTATTTCCTATGTGTCGGAATATCCTAACAATTGTCCCACTGGACCTTAACCTGGTCCACTAACCATCGTCCAAGTTGCAAAGTTCTCAGATCTAGTATGCAAATTGGTTTGACCATTACTGGTCCCTCGTCCGAAACCTGCAAATGACCAAAGTCAATTGCATGCGAAGGATCTGAAATATAATGACGCAAAACAAGAATATGAAACACATCATGCATACATGCTAAAAATGAAGGTAAGGCAAGTCTAAATGCCACCGACCCTTTCCTTTCTAATATTTCAAAAGGTCCCACAAACTGTGAAGACAATTTTTCTCCCTTTCCAAACTTTACAAAGCCTTTTTGGGGCCTTACTCTCAAAAACACCCTATTTCCCACTTAATAACTTCGGTCTATCCGATGAGCATCAACATAGCTCTTTTGTTGATCTTGTGCTTCTTTTAGTCTTCCGTTAATCATAGTCATTTGTTCTTTTATCTCTTGCACCACTTCTGGTCCTATTAATACTCGGTCCTCTAGTTGGTCCCAACTGAGAGGTGCTCTACAAGGTCTTTCGTATAAGAACTCAAATGGCACCATCTTGATGGAACTATGATAACTATTATTGTAAGAAAATTCCACAAGGGGTAAAAACTCCTCCCATCTCTTTTTTTGGTCCATCACATACATCTGAAGCATGTTTTCGAGGATTTGATTAGTCCTTTTTGTCTTCCCATTTGTCTCAGGGTGATAAGCAATGCTGAAGTTCAACTAGGTTCCCAAGGCTTTTTAGAAACTGGTCCAAAACCGTCCTGTAAACACTGCTCCCCTATCAGATATGATATTTCTAGGCACTCCATGCAATCTCATAATCTTGTCAATAAAAACTCTAGCTATTTCTAGTGCCTTATATGTAGTCTTAACTAGTATGAAATAGACACTCTTGGTCAAAATGTCCACCATTGCAAATATGGAATCATGTCTTCTTGATGTCATTGGTAGTCCCACAATGAAGTCCATTGATATTACTTCCCATTTTAATTTTGGTATATCATGGGGTTGCAATAATCCTGTTGGATGTCTGTGTTCATCTTTTACTCGTTGACACTCTAAGCATCTTACTACCAAGTTTATGATGTCCTTCTTCATACCTTTCCAAAATAAGAGTGGTTTCAGGTCCGCACTTATCTTCTTAACACCAGGGTGTGCCATGTCTACTATGTGATGTGCTTCACTCAAGATTAACTGGCGTATATCTTCATTCAATGGTACATATATCGTTCCCCAAAACCGTAGTAGCCCATAATTATCAAGGGATTATTCTTCATATTTTGGGACCCTCATCTCATCCTCCCTCAAACTTTTTCTAATCTCCTTGTACCATGTGTCTTTAAATTGTAAATCAAGTAGTTTATCCCTCAAAATTGTCTTTAAGGGAATCACTGAAAATATCTAAGGCCTCCTACTTAAAAAATCAGCCACCCTATTTATCATTCCTTTTATGTAAGTGATATCAAAATCATATTCACTAATTAGCTCAAACCATCGTCTTTGTCTTGCATTTAAGTGGTCTTGAGTGAATATGTGTTGTAGCCCACAATGGTCAGTCCTAAGATCAAACTTCCTTCCTAGAAGGTAGTGTCTCAAAATATTTAGTGCATAAACAATGGTTGCCATTTCTAGATCATGGGTTGCGTAATTTTCTTTGTGGGTTCTAAGTTTCCTTGATGCATAAGCTATTACTCTTCCTTCTTGCATCAACACACAACCCAACCCTTCCTTGGAGGCATCAGTGCAAACCAAAAATTTGTGTTCCACACCCAACACCTTCAAAATTGGTGTTGTCATTAATAACACCTTTAACCTTTGGAATGCCTCTTCACATTTTTAAGTCCAATAGAATTTCTTGTTATTTCTTTGGAGCTCAATAATGGGGCTTGCTATCTTCGAAAACCATTCGATAAATCTATGATAATACCCTACCATGCCCATGAAACTTTGTATTTCGTGAACATTTATTGGTGTTGGCCATTCCATGATGGCTGCAATATTTACCGTGTCTACTGTGATACCATCCCCAGAGATAATGTGCCCAAGATAATGAATCTTGGTTTGGTAAAAGGAACATTTTGACAACTTCCCGTATAATTGGTTTTCTCTAAGACATTGTAGAACTATCCTCAAGTGTTTGTCATGCTCTTCTGGGGTATTTGAGTAGATCAAAATGTCATCGATAAATACTTGTACAAAATTTTCTAAGTAATCCCAAAATATTCCATTCATCAAACTCATGAAAACACCCAGGGCATTTTTCAGTCCGAAGGGTAAAAGTACAAATTCATAATGCCCAAATCTTGTCCTAAAGTCTATCTTTGAGATATCTTCTTCCTTGATTCTCAACTGATGATATCCTGACCTCGGTTCTATCTTTGAAAACACAGTCTCCCCCCTCATTTGATCAAACAAGTCATCTATCCTTGGCAGAGGGTATTGATTTTTTATCGTCACTTTATTCAACTGGTGGTAGTCAATGCACAGTCACCAAGACCCATCCTTCTTCTTAACAAAAACCACAGGGGCTCCCCACGGAGATATGCTAGGTCATATGAACCCTAGTGCCAACAGTTCCTTTAATTGGATCTGCAATTCCTTTAGCTCTAGGGCTGACATACGATAGGATGCCTTTGCAATAGGCTCAGTGCCTAGTTTAAGGTCGATGGTGAAATCAATTTCCCTTTTTGGGGGTAGCCTGGGTGGTTCTTTGGGAAATACATCCTTAAATTCAACAAGAAATGGATGTTTATCAAGGTTTTCATAATCACCTTTATCGTTTAGAACTAACACTGAGAACATTTGACATCCCTTTCGCCTATATCTCATTAGTTGTATGGAGGAGATGAACCTCAGGGAAACCTCTCGGTTTTTCCCCTTAATGATTTTCTTTGGCCGTCATCATCTGTGAAATGTACAATATTTTCTTTGTAGTCTAGGAGTGCTTCATGTCGTTCCAACTAATCCATTCCTATAACTATGTCATAGACTCCTAAAATTGTAAAGTACAAGGATACCTTGGTCTTACATACACCCTGGTCCACCTCACAGTCCTTTACCATCCTTTCTACAATCCTTTACCATCCTTGATAATGCATTTAGAGAAATAAAGGAATCAATAGCTCCTGGATCTATTAAAATGACAAAACTCATACCATCGATATTACCTGAGTTTTCCAACACAATGGACTCGTGTTTGACCTGGCGATTTTTCATTGCTGCATGGATGCGATGAGCCTTCCCCAGATCCCCCACCGTAGTTGTATTATTATTTTAGTTGGTACTACCTATCTTTTGAGGGAAATCCCTCTTATAATGAGGACCTCCACAAGTCGAACACCCCCTCTTAGGAGCTTGGATCCTACTACCAACTGAACCGGGAGTTGGCCTAGAACTCCATTGGAAAGAGCCGGACTATTGGGATCGGTGCTAAGGAGGTGTGACTTGGTGCTATCGCATAGGCTGGTGCTATTGTGGTTGACGAATTTGTCGAGATACCTTGTGTGGATGCTGATATGGATGCTTATATGGTGTTCTTTGATTTCCTGTTGACCACTTTTGATGATTTAGCACAGGACCCCTTTGCAAATTTCTACGTTCCATATTGTTTCCACTTGGTACTCCTAATCCTGTGGACCTTGTTGACTTACTAGGTCCACTGCTCATGATCTTCTCCTCTGCAATGATTTCCCACTGAACTACCTCATACAAGGTGAAAGGCATTAAGATTCTCACCTTGGCCCGAATGTTAACATTTAATCCATACACAAATTTGTTACCTTGAGCTTGTTTGTGTTTAAGTGAGGGGCATAACAGAGTAATTCCATGAAATGAGCCTCATACTCTTGTAGTGAGAAACTCTCTTTCTTTAATGCATTGAATTCATTTAGCTTCTTCTCAAGGAACTCCTCGTACAGGTAATGTTCTCTGAATTTTTCTTCAAATAGTTCCCAAGTTACTTCTAATATATCCATCTGCAATTAGGTTAATAATGTCTTACACCAAAGTAGTACATTTCCATTTAGCTGGAATATACCCATCTCGGCCTTCATATTTGAGGTGTAATCTCTTAGGTTAAAGCACATGGCCATGTTTTGTAACCATGCTTCCGCAGATTGACCATATGTGGACCCCCAAAACTATGGAAATTTTACTTTCTCCAAATCTCAAGGTACATCATTTCTTGTAGTGTTTTGGGGTACTACATTTTGCATAACAGGTCCTCCATACTCTCATTCCAAATGATTTATTAATTCCTCAGACATGTGTTGGAATGACCTCATTAAGTTCAACACTTCTCCAATTGGTATCTATTCTGGTGTTGTGATGTTTTCCCCATCGTTGGGTGGGGATGTAGGAGTTGATTGTTGTGGTGGTGCCATATTGCGCCCTTTAGCTGCCCCACGTCTTCTTGTACCTCTTCTAACCATGGTTCACCAATGAATCCCGCCACAATTTAACACGATTTTTCCTTATAAGATAAAAATAAATAAATAGAAATCAGATAAAAATCATAAACAACCTCAGCGGTTCTATAATTTATTGTTATGTTTATATCCTTCCAAAGGAACAATTTATGCATTTATAAGTTCTTGATTGTATAATTTGCCTATCAGTTTCAAACATTCCTATAATATTTAATCCAAAGAATACCATCAATCTACTCAATTATTATTCGTAGATTACATTATGTCATGTAAACGGTAGAGGTGGTTGGTAGAATTATCATAACAGAAACTGAGAATGTCCTAAGTAAAAAGAGAGAAAATACGTTGCTAATGTTTTTATGATTTATATGTGGGGATCACCTCCTTTCTCATGAAAATGGTTTTTTTCCAAATTTTGTATTCTCTCCCATTAAGGTATCCACGGAATTTTAAAATAGTGATCTCTGTGAAGCTTAGCATTCAACACTTAGCTAACATATTTGTAGTGGAAACAATTTTTAGTAGCTCGTGGTTTGTTCCCTATCAAGTTATATTGAACTAAAATTATAGGCGTGAGTGTCCTGTTGGGGAAAATGTTTAGATTTTAATTTTGAATGAGGATTCTCTGTCACTGAAATAATTGACTATAACTTCCTCCTTATATATACGCTATTAATTTTGCACCATTCAATGGAGAAAAATCGGGAGGAAAATGGATCAAAGAAATGTAAAGAGTGATTATTGGCATGTGTGGGAAATTTTTGGCCTAATATAAATGATGAATTTCAAGCTGTAGTATACCAAATATATCAAGTTTTCCAATAAATTTTTCTAAGTTTAATAGTTTTTCTCACTGAGGAGTTTTGTCAAACATCTTGTAGACATGTGGTTGTAGGTGCATTTTCTCGATTTTTATTTAAATGAACATGTCAAAGAAATACTTCAGAACAATATTATGTGCTTAGAACTAAACCAAGAAATTCATGTATCACCCATACAAGTCTCCATACCCATAAATTGAACATAAATTGTCATTTTATTATTGTGGCACAAGAATACACAGTGAGCAATAGGAGTAGAGGAACCTGGCAATAACTCAGCAATGTGAACTTCAACACATTGAGGGAATTATGACGTGGTTCCAACAATACAATATTAATGGAAATGACCTTCAAGATGACTATAGCTCGTCCCCCTTTCATTTAGAAATATCATTTTGTGCAAAGAATGTTTATACCAGCCTCTGAATCAGCTGCCAATCAACCTCCTCTTTCATATTCAACCTCACTTCAAATTTTTGTGATTAACTTCAACAGTATATGCTTCAATAAATTAGTCTTTTCTTGGCAGTTTCAATAGAAGAAACCTTCATAAATATCAGTCTGCGAATGACTGTGAACTTGGCCATTTCCCACAGATATATCAATCAACAAATATTCTATGCATACAACCCTTTTGACCAACAATTCGTGCTTCAAGAAGGCTAGTTGTAGCTTGTCCCAATGACCAATAAACTCACCCTAGAATTGTCTCCCATGAACAAAAACTAGAATGGATACTCTTAAATAGGGATTTGACCTCCCTTAGTCATCTATTCGACCCATTGTTAAACACAAGCTCTATACTAGAACTTGGCCCTTACAACAACGTTGAACTTGGCTCTCTTCCACAAGAATCTCAACCTTGGATTTATAGTTCTCTGCATGTGAAAGTGAAGATGGATTAGAATATTAATTTGTTAATTTATTTTGGGCATAAGGTAACTGTGAGTCTGCATTGAGTTTAATGAAGCATTTGGATATTTTTCCCAATGACGAGCGCTGAAGAAATTGAGTATTCTAATGGGGTAATAATATGAATTGGACATTGGTTACTGTGAGTGAAGCAAGGAAGATGTCTGGTTGTTTCGATGGGAATTAATTCTGTGAGAAGGAGCCAAAACTAATTATGATCTGGAATGTTGGAGTGTGAGGACCACCATAGCATGGAGCCTTGTGCGTATTGCTCTAGATCTATGTAGACAATATTATGTGTAACAGAGTATGGTGAATTGCATGGGTACAGAAGGAAACTGAACCAATTTTTAAGCACGCCTTTGCACAGAAGTGTTGCTACGTTGGTGTTCCTTTGGTTTTCCCTCTCTAGATGGCTATTTAGGATGATAATATTTGGAACATGGGTGTTACCCTTCGCAGCACCTTTCCTAATTGGGTGGTTAACACAACACAGTAATAGAGGAAGCTTGTCCAACTGGTAAAAGACGTTTATACGAAATTGGAATCAGATTATAAATTGTGTGAATTGTAGGGCTATAGTTTGGCAACTGCGTGAATATTTTTCGAAGGGTAGTTCAAATCATGACATCATTGATATAGCGATTGTTCAAAGACAAAGTTTTTGTTCTTGATCGAGTATCTTTGTTCCTGTTCCAGTGAAATTGAGTTCCTAGACACATGCTATGCCTTTATTTCCTCATGCTGTGCTTTTTCTGGTTTGGTCTCGCTTTTTGCTGTGAATGGCATTTTTTTGTGACGCTACATTTTCCACTATAAAACTATTCTTTTCTTAGAGTGTGTGGAAAAGACAGAGTATACTTTGAGATTAGGTGATTTTGACTTTGCTAGCTAAATTTGAATGAATCTAGAAATGCTCTTCTCATAGCTTACCCACATCCTACTCATGCAGATCTCTACTCTATAGCTTCATGGCATTTCATGTGACCAATTATGAAGTCTCTGTATAATAGGTTACAGTCACTTCAAAAGAAAACTTTATTTTACACTGATGAAAGAATATTTTGATAATAAAAAAAATTATGGCTACAGCATGTAGAACATATTTAAAATATATATATATATATATATGAAATATATAAAAATTTCATTGTTATGGCCCTAGCGATGGCTATAATGCAACCATTTCCATTCGCTTCGCTTGATTTTCCATCAGAAGATGCAAGCAACAGCAAAGTGAGGCCATTCCTCACTTCAGCTTCAAGGAGGAGTTGCTAACCAAAATAGTTGTGTTGTGACCAGAGGAGCCATTGCTTCTAATGGCATTCCCGAGATCGTGAGAAAATTGTGTAATCAAGGCCAATTTAGAGAGGCTCTGTGATTTTTTCATGAAATGGAGCAACCTCCCGACTATTTTACATATAGTTGTCTCTTGCAGGAGTGTATTAAGAAGAAAGCTTTCTGGGAAGGTAAATCAACCCATGCCCACATGAATAAAAATGGAATTGTGCCAAACATAATTCTGACCAACACCCTTATGAACATGTATGCCAAGTTGGGGAGCTTGGAAGACACATGTAAATTGTTTGACGACATGTTTCATCAAGATACCTGCTCTTGGAATACGCTAATCACATATTATTCTCGCCATGGGCCTGCAGAAAAAGCATTGAAACTCTTTCACCAAACGAAAAGATCGATTTTCTGACCTGACCACTTCACTTATGCCAGTGTTCTCTCGGCTTGTGCCAAGATGGGATCTCTAGGATGAGGCATCGAGATTCACCAAGAAATAGTTAGAATCCAGTGCCAGATTGATGGTTTTGTAGATAGTGATCTAGTGGATTTGTATGTAAAATGTGTTGAGTATAGACAAGGCGTAAGATTTGTTTGATAGAATGTCTAAACAAGACACTGTCTTGTGGAACATCATGATAGCTATGTATGGATAGAAGGGACTTGTTAATGAAGCTTTCAATATTTTCCAAGAAATGCCCAAAAGAGATTTGGTTTCATGGAATGCTATAATTATAGGCTATGTGTAGAATGGGCATGTGGACAAAGCCCAAAATATTTTTCGAAAAATACCGAAACCAAATGTTATTTCCTAGAATACCATGATCTTAGGATATGCATAGAATGGGCACAGTGAGGAAGCCCTGAATACTTTTCATGCAATGCATCATGTAGGTGTGAAACCGAACATCCACGCATTTTCCATTGTTCTTACTACTTGTGCCAACATGGTAGCTCTACAACAGGGGATGGAAATCCATGTGGAGATACATAGAAGTGGGTTTGAATCCAAAGATTTTATGGGAAATGTTCTCATAGATATTTAACAACTACCCAACACAAAATAATGCATTTCAGGCAGAAATAACAACCCCTAAAATATCACATGATATTGTAGGCCAGGGCGAAAAAAAAAACAACCAAGAACAATGACTTGCAAGTAGATATGCCAAAAAAAAAAACAAACAAGAAATCATTACGCATTCCTCATAGTAGTAAAACAAAAAACAAAAAAATCAGCAATCATGTTTAACAAAACTAGTCATGCATGCATGGGTCCATAGGTCTCAAGGGTTTAACATAGCACTGATACCAAGTGTAGGGACCAACCCTATAATTTTTTATTTTCTTTTAACTACTAAAATACAACCATAAGAAAAGAGCATTGGGAACTCAAAAATCATTAAGCATTATATAAAACTTTCTAGAATTTCACTTTATTGAACATATCATCTAATTTACATGTTATTAACTAAAACCATAATGAAGTCATACAAAATAATAATATAACAACATAGGTACCGTTCACCAGGAGACGAGATTCAAACTTGAATTTCCACTATTTTCCATCCTTCATTGTCAGTCACCTCCAAGTGTGAATGTCGATGTGCTTAATCTGAATGCAATGACCCACGTGTTAACCTCCTAGCCTACTCCTTGGGTGCGCTCCTTTCCCGCAGACCCTCGAGCTGCAATGGGGTTATACAATGGAGGAATGTATTAGCTAGTAGAGGAGAGCACTCTTTGGCTCAAGAGTCCCCTCTCTAAATTCCTCTACCTCACCAAACTCATTATAGCTACTAGTGACTACTCTGACATAGCCTCATCCATCCAACAATAGGGTACAGAAAAAGTCCTTTCTACCATAACCTGCCCCTTCTTTTATAGGAGTCCTCATAGGTGACACTTGGCCTTTCATGCATAATTAATTATTTTTTATAATCCAATAGTTTTATTATTCACCCACCCATGTGTTACTCTCTTATCAAGGATCTCAAAAACTATTTATTTAAATTTAATTTAAAAATAATATTTTTCCTCACCTCAACAAGATTCCTATATCTTCTGATGGTTATCTCTTGATCCCCCTTTTTACTCCTCAATTTCTGTTCATTACTGAAGTCAATTGATAATTCAAGATTTGATCCCCTATCTACTCCCTAATTTAACTCAAGTTATCTCTTAAATGGATATTCTTATGTTGGTTGTTGCCACATCGAGGTTCTCTAAATTTCTCGAAAAAATAATTTATTAATATTATTTTTAATTCACCATCCTCTTCTCTTAATTATGTTTAACTATTTTAGGATTGATATTTATCCTTACATTTAAATCCCTTTTTCCCCTTTTTACCTAATTAAATTACATTATCTACCTAAAATTTTCCATCATGGAAAGGGTAGAGTTTTAAGGTAAAATATTTTATTTCTTCCTATGATCCTCTTAACCCAAGATTTATTCTTGATTTAATTACATCGGTTCTAATCATCATTTACCACTTGATGTGAGTTCGCATGGTTTCCATATCTTGATTATATTTATTAATTTATTTATTTTTAATGATTCCAAGGGTGCCAAGTTTGGTCATGCCCTTCGAGAACTTCCCTTGAAGTTCCAAGGGTGTCACGCCTAACAATTTATTTGTGATGCCAAGGGTTCCAAGTTGGTCATGTCATTCAAGAAATTCCCTTGAAGTTCCAAGGGTGCCACGCCACTTGCCCTTCAAGCATTAAGTGGCTATGAGGGGAAAGTATAGGTGCAACGACAAAGACCATTATCATCTCTTATGTTGTCTATTATAGCAAGACTAATGGTGTTGAGGATCAAGGAATCCATCTTGATGCACACCCCATGGTAAAATCCTTATGAGCAACCCAACTTAGGGACCTACCCTCATGACATCGTGATCTTCAACGCGAAGGTGTTTCAACCTTTCCAGCCCAAGTCATGGTGGGAGTGCTAGTGGGTGAGATCAGGGACATTGTGCCACCCCTCCCATGCAGTTCCATCCAATTGTACAACCCCATCACCCTTATGTGAGTCATTCAGCCAAGCAACTAATATGTGCCTGCAACCACTAACATATCATCAGAATGTAGATAAACATATATAGCAGGTTTTCAAAACTGACTTAGAATTTCAAAGACAAAATACAAATTTTCATCAAATGAGGTGTCGTCAACTCATCATATGCGAGTGCCTCTGGTGGTTTCCTGCCATACTCAATAATCATCAATAACACGGTTTCTCAGTGTTAGTCATTGTCATAATAGCATCATCAATATCACCTAGTCATTTGCATCATTGTTCATTGTGAACCAGAACTAATGCAGGTAGGTAACATAGGGGACCTATCCATCATGGCTATTAGCATCATAACATCAAATGGAAACATACATATCCATCAAAGCTATCAACATCATAACATAAATAGAAAACATACCTATCCATCAAAGCTATCATCATTATGATATCAATAGAGAGCATATGTATCCTTTATTGCTATCATCACCATAATTTCAATAGAGACCAAACATAACCATTTATTCTACCATCATCATAGTATCAATAGAGAACATGCATAACCATTAATTATATGATCATCATAATACGAATAGATAACACACATAACCATTAATGCTATCTTCATCATAACATCAATGGTGAACATACATAAACATCACAACCACTAATAATAGAGTCATGTGTCTGGATCCTTAACCTGAGGTCCTCAAAGAATAGAGTGTGGGCCTTAGGGCCAAATAAATGTTAAATTCATATCATTGTCAGTCAACTAGAGCGGTGAACTATAGTGATAATGGAAAAGAATACACTTCAAATGAATTTGAAAACTATCTTCGCCAGCATGGGATCAAACATCAAAGAATTGTGCCTTATAATCCCCAACAGAATGTAGCTGAAAGAATGAACAGGTCAATCTTAAATATGAAATGTTCCATGATATTTTTCAAGAATGTAAAATTGATGTTTTGGGTTGATGCAGTTCTATGTGTTGCATATGTAAAGAATAGATGTCCATCTAATGCTATTAGAAACAAAATTCCTTGTGAAATGTAGTATGGCCACATTCCTTCAGTATAACATCTTAGGGTCTTTGATTCCAACTGTTATGCCTTGATACCAAAGGAACAAAGAAACAAACTTGGTGCAGGAAGTCGTAAGTGTATATTCTTGGGGTATTGAAATACCTCCAAATCATATCGTCTCTATGATGAAGTTAATAAGAAGTTTGTCGTATCTAGAGATGTAATCTTTCTTGAATCTTCCAAAGCTAAAAATGTTGTTGAGCGATAACTTAATCTCTTGGATAGATTCGGACATGCAAAACCGTTTCAAGAATTTGATAATCAAATTCCACATATTGAAGGGGGTATTCCTATATTAGATCAATATGTGGAATATTCTTTTGAAACACTCTCTCCCCCGCATGAAGCTTCAGCCACTGATAATACTTTGAATGATGTGATTGATAGAATTGGCAGATGAAATCTTGACTCAGCCCCAACTCTGTCAACTGAACAGCTTGGGCCATCTCAAAAAGGTCCTCCAAAATCACTGAAAAGACACTTGAAAGTGTTCGTCCTGATGAGGTTGGAAAGACAAGAACATGTAGTACAACTACGCAAAATGGAGGTGATGTAGATGATTTTGATTCACCTATTGGTATGGATGTTTCTTATGATTGTGAACTGAATTTTTCTACAGATTTTGAACCAACTTCCTTCTAAAAAGTCACTTCTCGTGATGAATGGAAAGAAGTGATGCAGAAAGAATAGGATGTCTTGATAAAGAATGGCACTTGGAAGCTATTCGATCCTCCATTAGGAACCAAACCAATTGGTTGTAAGTGGATCTACAAGAACACAAGTATAGATTTGATGGCTCAATTGACAAGAAAAAAATCCAGGCTTGTGGCAAAGAGTTTTGCACAAAAAGAAGGGGTCGATTATGAGGAGTATTTTTCCCCCACAGCAAAATGGGCTACCATATGGACACTCTTTGCCTTGGTAGCTCAAAACGGTTGGAAAGTCCATCAAATGGATGTAAAAACTACTTTCTTAAATGGATATCTGAAAGAGAATGCTTTTATGTCCCATCCAGAAGGATTTGTTGTGAAGGGCCAAGAACACAAAGTATGCAAGCTTGTGAAATCCTTGTATGGCCTCAAGCAAGCACCACGAGCCTGTTATGAAAAGTTAACTGAGCATCTTATGAAACTCAACTTCAAACATTATGATCTTGATGATGCAACTTTGTTTGTCAAGAAAGTTGGCAAAAAATTTGTATATATTATGGTGTATGTAGATGATATTTTGATGAAAGGGAACAATGAGAGCTACATTGCATCCATAAAGAAGAAATTGAGGAAAGGTTTTGAAATTATTGACTTGGTCTATGTTCACTACTATCTTGTTATTGAAGTAACTCAACATCCGAAGTTTATATTCCTCTCTTAGAAGAATTGCATTGGAGATCTGTTGAACAGGTTTGGAATGGATGAGTGCAATCCTTTGACTACTCCAATGGAACAGAACTTGAAGCTCACATCCATTGAAGGAAAAGAATTTGAGGATGCAACAAATTATAGACAGCTTGTAGGAAGTCTCAACTACCTGACTACTACCAAACTAGACATTTCATTTGTTGTTGGAATCCTCTCCAAGTTTATGAAAAATCCTTGTGAGGGACATTGGTTTGTTGTAAAAAGAGTTCTAAAGTACTTGAAGGGAACTCAAGACTTTGGACTCAAGTATACATAGGTAAGTGACTTCAGCTTGATTGGATACTCTGATTCGGACTTCGATGGAGATAAAAAAAAATGGGGTATCTACTTCTACTTATGCTACGAGTCTTTAATCAGGAGCTGTCTCCTGGAGGTCACCCAAACAATCAATTCTAGCAGATTCCACAACAAAGGCATAATTTGTGGTAGCAGCTGAAGAAACAAAGGAAATTGTGTGGCTTAGAAAAATTATGGAAGATTTGCAGGTGAAACAAGTGCATTCAACTCCACTCATGATTGACAACACTTCTGCAATAAAGTTGTCTAACAACCCAAAGTTTTGTGATCGAACGAAACACATCAATACAAAATACCATCTAATTCGACATCATGTTGAGGCCAAGATAATCCATCTATGTCGTTGTTCCATAAATAAGCAGATTGCAGACATCTTCACTAAAGCACTTGGAAGAGAAAAGTTCAAAAGATTCATAATGATGCTTGGACTCACCAACATACCTTTAGATTAAGGCGGGGAATGTTGACACCTAATCATTTGGATAGGGTGAATATATGTAAAATATTATTAATAATAAATAAGGAGAATAGGAATATCAAAAGACATTGGGAGGTGAAGCCCAAGCATCTCTCCCTCCATGTATATATCCATGAGCAATCTTAATGCAAAATATAATTCGCATTATGGAGTTACCTCCTGGCCTGACATTAGCCATGAATGCGAATTAGACGATGGAGTTTTCACATGACTTAAAGGTTCATCAATGTCCAATATTATATCATCAAGTAGTAAATTGAGATTGCACATGAATTTTTGGAGCGATTATGACTCTCTTAACATATCCTTAGATAAAGCTTTAGTTTAACTGGGTGTCAAATTTGTTCGAAAAATCATGGAAATTGAAGTATGAAGTTGATAAAATCTAGCAAAAATTTTGATAACTATGGGTTACAATGGTCAAGCTTCAATATTTTGGGTGCCCTAAGGATTTTTTAGGGTGTTGAATCCATATCCACCCTTAAAAACACAAATTAAACACTAGATATCATTTTTGGGATTCAACTGCGTTAAGTAAGTCATTCACGTATGACCATTTCCATGAGAGGTAGTCGTAACTGACTAATTTCTCATGATTTTTGAATAGTTGACTTAGCACTCATTGCATCGGGTGATGCTCACAGGGGTGAAGAAGTGGGATTGAAACTAGTGAAAAGTGGAGAACGAATCACATAGCATCAATCATCACTTCCGGGGCTTGCACCCGGTAACCAGGACTTCCCGGGAGGTCACCCATCCCAGATCGCCTCTGGCTCAAGCGCACTTAACTGTGGAGTTTTCCCCACAATCAAGCCCACTTAGCTTGCTACCCCATTTTCAAAACCTTAGCAAGTATTGTGCCTCATGAACCATTCAAGTAGATATCCCTTCACTCTTTTTTGAATTGAAGTATGGGGTTTACGCAGTGCATTATATTAGATATCATTTTTTGGATTCAACTGCATTAAGTAAGTCATTCACGTATGACCATTTCCATGAGAGGTAGTCGTAACTGACTAATTTCCAATGATTTTTGAATAGTTCACTTAGCACTCATTGCATCTCACAGGGGTGAAGAAGTGGGATTGAAACTAGTGAAATGAATCCCAAAAATAGTTCACTTAGTACTCATTGCAGTTGAATCCCAAAAATGATATCTAATATAATGCACTGCGTAAACCCCCATACTTCAACTTAAACACTATTATTGTCATATTTTTTGAAAAAAAAACTGTCATATTCCAACTATTTTTGACCATCCAAACAAATTTGATACTTTGTAGACAAAGAGCTATATAAAAATAACTATTCCTTTTAATTAAAATATGATCTGACTTCCTCATTTTTTGATAATATGAGACCCATTCAGTTGATCTACATTCAATTAATTTTGACATTCTCGGTGGTTGGAAACAACAACATAGTATGTTGTAATATAACCCACATATCTCCATAATAAACATTGGCTCTTGCTTTGAAAAGTGTTTATGAGAAATGTATGTGATTTTTGTGCGTAGTTGAATATGCATTCTTTTCACTAGTATCATGATATTTGTGTTAAATAGATAGATATGCATTTTGAATTTTGCCAAAGTTACAAAAAAAGGAGTGTAGAGTTTATATATTTGTGAATTGGTGTTGAAAATTCTAAGTCATGTATGTAAATTTTTCTACATAAAGAGTTGTGTATGTATATTTATATGATTAACTAATCAAATTGTTATGTGAAGTGAAGGGAATACTTTGTCTCATATAAAAGAGGGCATTGTATTTCATTTTTTTTTAGGGTGTTGTATTTCATTTTTTTAAGGGTGTTGTATTTAATTTTTTTTGTTGGGTCATGATTTTAAAACCATATTATTATTTTTTTATTATAAGAAAAATTGCTATTATTTCTTTGGAATAATAGTTCAAGTGGTTGTGAGTATGGTTTATTCTCCCCTCCCCACCCAGGTTCAATTCCAAGGGACATGTCTAGTCCATTGTGATAAGGCCCAAAGGGTAGGTGCCCTCACCCACTCAATGTCTCGACTCTTTCTAGGTCATAAATTATTGGTATGTTTGGTTAGAAAGAAATTGGATATACTCTCGACATTATAGCAGTAGCTGAAAGATTTGATCATGGGCCTCACCCAAATTACTCCAATGTGTTACTGATTCACCATAGTTTTAAGGAGAAAAAAAATAGTGCTAATGTTATTCAATATTTTTTCCTAAAATGTTCGTTCATCTTTTTACAAATGACATAAGATAAGATAATATTATTAATATATAACCTCTCAAAACCAACAATCACACCACAAAAATCTCCAACCCATTATCTAACAAATTATCAGAAAAACAAGTCAATGGAACTAAAAAATGCATATAGTGTGATTACTAGAAATGTGAAAGAAACTCTTACGTAACATTGAAATTAAGGTAAATAAAGTGAAAGAGAAAGTGCACACTGTTAGAATAATAATTCTCACTTGTCTCATTGTGAGCATATTCCTATTATCTAGGAGGTTGTTTAGCCCTAGTTGGTTTGTTGAGAGATTCCCTCCAACTAGTAGCCTTATATTAGTGTGTGGTTGAGATATTCTCTCAACCAAGTCCAAATTAGTTTGTCTATATTTAGACAAAACTTCTTGTATTTATGTGTAACCTCATTTGATAAATTATAAGTGTATTGTGTGTGTTTTAGTTCTTTCTTTGTTGGTATCAAAGTCTAGTTGCTTGAGTATAGAATCGTGAGGTTGTGTCGTCGGTAAGTTTGGTGAGGCAATCATGTTGGTATGGTTGTTGAGAGGTCGTGCAAGCATGGATGACTGTGCGTAGAGTTGCATGTTCCTCGAGGGGTGGAGAACCTGCGTCAGATAAATTAGTGAGGGGAGGTTGCAGCATGAGTGTTTGGATTGTATGGGCTTGACCCAGGTTCAGAGGTGATTTAGCCAAGCAAATCCCGGTACTACTAGCCCTTTCGGCAACACTCAATGGAGTGTGAACTGAGGTCTCACCTGAAGTAGTATGGGAGGGTGCTAGAACCAGGTTTTCGCACCCTAGGGATGTCTGATGAGCTTCTAGAGGTCTGCGGTCTAACCTGTCGCTACGCGCACTTGATATCCCTTCTCAACTTGCGATGTTGCTTCCACGCAACCCTACTTGGGGTGCAACCCGTAATATCCAATTCCCTTTCTATTTAATCTGTTATTATTTGATTACTTAATTTGTTTATGTAATACTAATGATTATTACAGCATATTCAGCAATCATATCAATGCGCACAATAAATAAAATAGTATAGATGTAAAGAAGGCAATGCATAGCAGATACACAAAATTAGGAATCAACTTCTCTTTATTAATCTTCAATCCTGATTATAGACTCAACACCACCTTGCGCACTCAGCTGCAGTGGTCCGTGCACTCAACTGCAGACTCTACTAGGCCTCTGCGCACTCAGCTGCAGAGCATCTTCCTACTACTATGACCCAATACATTTAGGCTCCTACTCTAAGCTCGAACCATTCGTATTCTTTCTCTCCTCTTCCTTAGCTTAACTCTCTTTACAACTTAGAGCATCATTCTATTTATACAATCCCATGGTCCACGGACCATGGGTAGGCCGACATGAATTTACATTACATTTCAATACTTTAGGGCATACAACCCTATGACTCAACCTATACTTCGTGCTCTACGCCCGCAATTCGCAGAGTCTTACAAAACCTTTGACCAAAACTTGGGTTTTAAGCCCCAAAACATGTTGTTGGGGGATTCCATGCCCAACAGGCCCCCAAAACAATCAACGTGACTCATCCCAAGTCACTCTATTGGTGCGGCGACCTTGGCGCGGAGCCCCTCCAACTTGTCCCGTACTGCTTGGAAATCCGCAGCGCACTGTTCTGCGGTTTTCTGGACCTACTGCATTCTTGCTTCTTAATCATCCGTGTCTGAATCGTGTCCTTACCTTGGTACCGGCATCTAGTGCATGTGTTTATAGCCCTACACCCTTGTCCGGCTCCTCGGGTCACGAAGACTGTGCTTCAACCAGTTAGTCAGAGGGTTGGCCCACCCATGTAGGGTTTCAAGCGATTGTTGTTTACTTTTCCTAGGAAGGGTTCTCCATTGAGTTTGACTAGCTGGACCACACCTCCATCTATAACCTCCTTTACCACATACGGTCTCAGTCAATGCATTCTGAATTTTCCCGAAAATTTTTCAAACTTACTATGATACAATAGCATTAAGTCATTTACCTTGAAGGTGTGCAACTTGATATGGCAGTCATGCCAGGCCTTTTCACGTTGCTTTTGTACCTACTGATGAAATCTAGCCAGAAACCATTCTTCCTCGAGTTCTTCTAATTGCATGAGCCTTTCTTCTAGAGCTTCACAGTCCATCATGCCTGTGAGCGCTGCTATTCGTAGACTAGGTACGATGTATTCCATCAGCATGATAGCTTTTGTACCATAGACGAACCAGAAGGGTGTCTACCCCATCAATTTCTTGCATGTTGTCATGTACGCCGATAACACAGCAGGTACGTGCAAGTCCCAGTCATTTCGTTGCGCATTACATACTTTGATCAGCGCAGTCTCCAGTATTTTATTAAATGACTTTACTGTCCCATTGGCCTGTGGGTGGTATGGTGTACTTTTCTGATGATACACCTAGAACTCTTCTATGAGTGCGCTGATGGTTTCATTCATGAAATGTGTTCCGCGATCACTCGTTAAGATTTTCGGATAGCCAAATCGTGTCAACACATTTTCAAACAAAAACTTTGCAGTTGTAACAGTCGTGCAGTCCTTGACCAACTGCGCTTCTGCCCATCATGTCAGGTACTCCGTGTTGTAGATCTAACCCGGAAATATTATAGATCTGATAAGAAAATATAAGATAATGCAAATAAACCCAGAAATAATATGAAATGATTCTTTATTGATCAAAACCCTTAAGGTAGGGCAACACCATAAATTCACTCCTTAAGGAAGGAGAACACTCCACAAGCCATATGCTTGTTCCTACAATAATCCTTGACTATATTCCTTCACTTTCCTTGACCTCTCTCCATGTGGAGTCTCTAGCCTCTATATAGGCCTCATACATGCAATACCATGGATCATTACCATGGTTCCCTCATACCATCCACTAATACCATGGGCCCATTACATTATTACTAACTACTTGTGATCCCTTACATGATATGGGTTAACCACCTTATTTATTACTATGGCCCATCTCATTATTACATTATTACCTTGGGTACCACCCTTGGTACCCCATATTACCCCCCCTAGATATATAACATTCCACCCCCCTTAGCATGTTTCGTCCCCGAAACATGGGAAGAACACAAATAATAAGATCTACTCAAAAGAGTAGTCCACTGGTACCATGCACGTGCATCTAGCCATCCAAGAGAAAGGTGAACCCTTGATCTCGCTGGTGTCTCGCTCGCTTGATATGGAAGTTGACCGTGGCAGCTCTTCTGTGTTGATGTGTAGTAGGTGGATCTTCGCTCCTCGCTATCCTTCATACGGGGGTTGTGACTACTTGTGGCTAATAGGTTGCCATCTTGTTGGTTGTTTTCTGCGGGCTGATGTGGGTGATGATATGTTGAAGTTTTAACCCACAATGTCTTTTTCTTTAATTCACCTTGCTGTGGTGCCTGTTGTGGTGTCTTCTTTTCCAATATGACTTCAACCACTCAACCCTCATCAAATTTGTCAGCACCTCTTACCTTTTTTGTTTCAGCCTCTGTTTGTGTTTGATTATCAACCATCAATTGCTCATCATCTGATATGTCAGTTCCTGGAACATCTTCTGCGTCAACCTCCGTGGACTCTACCTGTTTATTGATGGAAATATCCTGTAATGTAAGTTTCTTCTTTTTATACCAGAGCTTTAGGAATTTCTTCTGCACATTAATATTTATAGTACCCATTGATTCCATCCACGGGTATCCCAAAACAACATCCATATTATCTGCCTCTGAAGTATAAAAATCACCATGCAACACATACTTATCCATAGAAATCTTCAAATCCTTATACACTTGAACATCCTCATCATCCACTTGTGTGTTTTCAATGTGTTTTGCTGGAATTTGCAATTTTTTTGCCAAGTTGACATTTATGAGATTTTGCTTGCAACTCGGATTTATAGACACAATGATTTTCTCCTTCTGAATCAATCCATGAACCTGTAGTAAGGAGACAACCGTAGCAATTAACCCCTTATGTGTCTCATTCTCCTTTTTCTAGCGCGATACCATTTGTCCAAAAAGACTTTTTCAAATTTTGCATCTAAAAGTTTGGTCAACTGCTTGTGGTTAAGTGATAACCACCATTTTTTAGCCTCATCTCTTATATTAAGCACCATTGGAATCTTCCAACGTGTCGGATGTGTGGACTTGTATCTTTGTATGAATTCTTCAATAGTAGGACCATTATCATTCCCTGTAAAAAATTCATTGCTAAAAGCCATGAAGGTTTGGAAAAAATTCACTTACTTGGCGAAAATTTGAAATTGTCACAGTTTAATCAATATTGCTCAAGATCCCTATTATCACCTATTTTTAGAAATGGAACAATCATTATGCATCTGCCCATGTGATAGAAATCTTGATACAGGCATTAGAATTTCAGATCTGTGCTGCAACTCTCCCACCATCACCAAAATTTCTACAGAAAGAGCTGATTTTAAATCAGCAAAATCTCCCTCATCCGGGCTCCGATTCAACTGAATTTTATTTTTGAAATTGGGTATTTTTTCACAAAGAATCCAGATATACAATTTGATTTTGTAGATCTTGCACCAGGACATCCAGATCTATGCCGCAAATTCGCTGCCCCGAAAAATTGTCTGCAATTCCACTGATCTTTAAATCAGTGATATCTCCTTCATCCGGACTCCGATTCGCCTGATTTTTTTTTTTAAATCGGGTATTTTTTCACATAGAATCCAGATATGCAATTAAATTTTGCAGATCTTGCACCAAAACGTATAGATCTGATCTGCAAACTCGCCGCCCACGAATTCCTACAAAAATTAAAAAAAAAAATAAAAATAAAATAAAATTCTCCACTTTTTTTGCCCAAGAAAGTGCTCTGATACCACTTGTTTTAGATCTAACCCGGAAATATTATAGATCTGATAAGAAAATATAAGATAATGCAAATTAACCCAGAAATAATATGAAATGATTCTTTATTGATCAAAACCCTTAAGGTAGAGCAACACCATACATTCACTCCTTAAGGAAGGAGAACACTCCACAAGCCATATGCTTGTTCCTACAATAATCCTTGACTATATTCCTTCACTTTCCTTGACCTCTCTCCATGTGGAGTCTCTAGCCTCTATATAGGCCTCATACATGCAATACCATGGATCATTACCATGGTTCCCTCATACATCCACTAATACCATGGGCCCATTACATTATTACTAACTACTTGTGGTCCCTTACATGATATGGGTTAACCACCTTATTTATTACTATGGCCCATCTCATTATTACATTATTATCTTGGGTACCACCCTTGGTACCCCATATTAGCCCCCCAGGTATATAACACTCCGTCACAGTGATGATGTAGCACACACCCGTCATTCCCTGAGGTTTGATCGGGCCCACAAAGTCGATTACCCATTTCTCAAACAGATGCAGTGTCATTTGGGGATTTAGTGGCATCTCATCCCTTCGTGATGGTTTTCCCGTCCTTTGACATATATCGCAGGCCTTACAGGCAGGGTCGGCCACCATAACCCTGCGTGAAGAATCTTTTGTACAATCGCGCGTCTTGCATAGTGTCCTCCTATAGTGCCCACATGTGCTTCCGCGAGGATCTCACCTTGTTCAAATTCAAGTACATATCTTCGCAATATCTCATCATTGCCCATCTTGTAGAGGTGCCCTGTGATGACAGAAAAGTCTGTCACGCACACCACCAATTCCTTCTTGTTTTGGATTGAGTATTCCTTCGGCGCAATCCTTGTGGTTAGAAAATGGATTATATCTTCGAAGTGTTCATCTGTGATGTGCACTATAAAGTGTTGTGCATCAAGTAGTCCCTCCTCCAAATTTGTTGGTTCCTCGCCTGTTTCAATTCGTGACAAGTGGTTTGGTCCTATGTTTAAGCATCCCGGCTTGACTATGACCTCAAAATCATATTCTTGAAATAGTAGAAGCCATCTACATATTCGCCCCCCCAACACAGGCTTGTTCACTAGGTATTTCAACGCGGAATGGTCGGTATACATCTTGAAATGTCCTCCAAGTAAATAGTGTCGGTATTTTTGGAGCGCGTACACCATTGCCAACCCCTGGCACTCGGTGGTAGAGTAGTTATTTTCTGCTTTGGACAATCTTCAACTCGCAAACGCAATCGGGTGATCCACACCCTCTGCACCCTCCTTTGTGAGTACAGCTTCCAATGCGATACACAACACATCCACATGTACATGGAATTCTACATCCCATTTTGGGAAGACCAGGATTGGAGCAGAGGCTAGTTCCCCCTTCAAGACATACAAACTTTTCATGCAATCATCATTCCAGCAATATGTAACATCTTTTTTCAATATATTTTCCATCAGCACGGTTATTTGGGTATAGCTTTTGATGAACTACCTATAGTATCCAGTGTGTCCCAAGGTAGCGCGCAGTTGTTTAACACTTCGCGGTGCTTCCAAATTTAGGATAACGACAATCTTCACAGGATCCACCATCAGACCTTGTTTCCAGACCACTTGTCTGAGTAGGTTTCCAAAAGGAACGAGGAATGTGCTCTTCTTCAGGTTTAGCACAATCTGGTGTCGGTGGAAAGTATCCAGCATCAAGCGTAAGCTTGCTACATGGTGCTTAACTAATCCAAAGACAGTCCAATCATCCAGATGGACTTCCAAAAACTTGTGGATGTATTCTTTGAATGCGGCGACCATGATGCGCGAAAATATAGCTAGTGTATTCTTCAGTCTGAATGGCATAACGGTGTATTGAAAGCAGTCGCATTCTGTTGCGAAGGTCATTTTGCTCCTATCTTCCAGCGCGATCTTGATCTAATGGTACCCAGAGAACCCATCCGTGAATGAGTATGCTTCCTAACCGCCAACATTCTCCAGTACTTCATCTGTAAATGGTGTTGGGAATGGAGCATGTACACAAGCGTTGTTCAGCTTCCTGAGGACTAAGTAGATTCTTACTTCACCCTTCTATTTTTTCTCCTGTACTACCATAGGACTCAACCAGTCGGATTCTTCCACGGTTCAATAATTTTGGCTGTGAGCATTTTATCTAATTCGTTGCAGACCTTTTCTTTGTACTTTGGATTCAAGTGGTATGGTCACTGCTTAACTGACTTCACATCAAGTTTCAAGGTGATCTTCATCATCCCTAAATCGCCAACGATCCCTTTTAAGTCCATAATTTTAGTCGAGAACAAGTATTGGTATTCGCGAATTAACTCCGCAACCTTATCGACCGTGGCATCTTCCCAATAGTCCCCAAGCGTTGTGTACTTCGGCTCTTCCTCTATTCCAATGTTGACCTGCTTCATTTTTAGCGGCGCAGTGATGTCAGCGTCTTCAAGTGATGGTCCGCGAATATCATGAGAGCCTTCCGTTTCTGAAATGTTAAGGTTTCATGGGTCCTCATCATCCTCATCAACATTTACGTTATAACACTCCAATGCATTGCTTAACTGTGTCACCCATTCTGGCTAAAGTACTCCCATTGGCTCCTGTGGTATTTTGAAGATAGCAGCTTTTACTACTTGTAGTGCATTGTCAACAGTATGTTGTGCTCTACAAACAACCCCCCATTTCATATCATTTTTATTCATAAAACATTAACCTATGAAATGGGTCCCTTTAAAGTAAAATTGATATCAATACTTTTATTTTTCAAAAAGTCCGATAATCGAATGAATGTGTTTATAAAACCCTTTTTGAACAATACCCTTTTAAAGAAATAAAATGAATCTTGGTCATTGCGATAAAGCGATCGCAAGTTCGCATATCGCAATGACATAAGAATTATACATAAGTGGCACAAAGCTTTCCGCCGATGCGATATCGCAATCGGCGATCGGCAATATCCAATGCACACCTTAAAGCGCCCTATGTCATTTGCCCCGATGCGATGTGCATTTGGTGTTCGGCGTTCGGCGTTCGGCGGTCTATTCCCACTTGAGTCGTGATGCGCACAAAGCTTTTCGCCGATGAGATATCGCATTCGGCGATCGGCGGTACCCAATACTCATCGTTAAGGCGCGCTTGTCATACACCCGATGCGATGCGATAAAGTGCGGTTTTCGATAAAAAGCCGTTAAGTGATGGGATAGCTCAATTCATTCATATTTAAGGCTTAATCACTTGCGCTCAACTGCCAAAACATCCATTGCATGCTTAAGGGGATTATTCGCCCGAATAACGATTTAATGGGAATTTAAAGGATGACAGGTTTTATACGGCCAATTAATTGAATCATGTCTTAAAATCTTTCTATGGATTGTCTCTGCGCCCATTTTAAAAGCTGAATATCTTATTGCGCACCTATTCATATGTTATTGTCACTTGCAAGCTTTCATTGTTATCTCTCTGTATTACGCGCAATTGCCTCTCTATGCAGAATTCATTCATAGACAGGAGTTTGAGCATGATGGGAAAGAAATCAAAGAAGATTGCAGGTGCTTCCTCTCCACCAGTCACAGGACAAGCTGTTGTAAACAAGAAGAAAGGCCTAATATTTGATACTACATGCACGGGTCTCACCAGAGTTACTTGGCAAGGCACTTACGACTTAATTGAAGCCGAGAAACCACAGAAGACGGTAACATAAGTTAGCGCGGATTCACTACGGAAGTCTGATTGTACTCTCAAAGATTTAACCGACTCTTTCCTTCACAGAATAGCAGCCAGAGAGCAAATTCTCCCATACACAGATGTTGTGCGATGGGCGATTGAAGAAATCCCAATCATGGACAAAACTTTTAGCACCAGAGCTGGGAGGATTTTCGGATCATTCAAGGCAGATGACTTAAGGCAAATGTATCATTTGCCCGAGCCAGAGAAATATATAACAACGCCTTCCTGGAGAAGTTTGTAAGCAAAAATGAAATTGAATCCGAACCCATCAAGGATTGGAGACAAAATCCAAACAAGCACAAACACGAATCTTCCGGTAAGTATTCGGTTGATTCTTTGGCTTCTCCTTATTGTTATGCGGGTATAATGATGTGTAGGCTATGGGGATTGCACGACTCTGCTAGTTTTACCATAGAAATGGTTCCTCTTATGGAGGCAGCAGTAAACAGTATAATTATGGATTGGGCTACTATTCTCTCGGATAAACTAGCAGTAGCGGTTCGTGATTTTAGAAATGAGATTGTGGTCACTGAAAGGAAAATCCCCCCATTTTACTATAGTGCATATATCTTAGACACATTATGTTTCAATTCTGAATTTCCTGTTCTCGGTTGGAGGTGGACTGCACAAGAGCCCTCGCCCATTCATATATACCACCAAAAATTGTGGAAGTCTTCTTACAAAAACCACCTGTATCAAATCTGTAATGGCTTTATGGTGCCCATTTACTATTCCATTTTTGATAAACCCATTCCCAAGATTTCCTATCAAGCTTCCTTTGATTTACCAGCAGTGGCAAGTTGGTTTGGAGAAGAGAAATTTACCTATATCAAAGTTTACGGTAGCCAAGCCAACCCACATGTTCTCCCTTTATATGTTCTAGATAAGCTGCTAGCAAGAGAAATCGCATATCAAATTATGGCTGAGAGTACTACACAGACTCTCAAAAGAGAAAAGAAAAGAGGCTGGCCTTCTTTTCCCTTGAGATGTGGTGTCTTTACGTTGCATGATCTCAAACATGCAGAAAAGGAAGCCACAAAGATTCAATCTTTAGCTCTGGCCACAATCCCAAACAGGGCATTTGATCCAAAGCTAGTTGCCTATGCCGCATTAGAACAAGCCAAATTGACAAAGTTTGAGCATCAGGAAGATATGTTTGATGACCTGTTCACCTCAATTGAAACTATAGGTCAGGCTAAAGAACCTTCTAGGATGAAATATAATGATGAAGGTTTGATTGAGTTCAATAAACTTAGAGAACAGAGGTTGCAAACTCTGCCTCTAGATTTATTAGCAACAACCCCAGCGACATCGTCAAGCGAGTCCGGTCGGCGACACTTAAAGGAACCTCCTTCTATAACAAAAGATCATAATAAGGAGCAGGAGGAAAAGTAGAGGAAAGAACAAGAGGGAAAGCAGAGGAAGGAGCAGGAAGAACAGCTGAAGAAAGAGCATGAGGATAAGCAACAGAGGGAACAAGAGGAGCATAAGAAGAAAGAGCAGGAACAAGTACAGAAGGAGTCTCAAACTGATAAAAGGCAACAGACCACCACCGATGCCAATGTAGATACTACCACAGACCCTAAATTGCTCCAGGAATGGCAGCAGTTTGATTCTATCATCAGTGGAGTAAAAATCTCAAAAGATACAGACACTTCTAAGACCAGCGACATGCAAGACGATACTTCATCTCAGGTTCTAAGTGGAACCAACGGCCCACCTAAGTCTAAGGATGTTGAGATAATTCCAAAAGATCCCACCGATCAAATCATTGTGCAGGTAGAAGATATTCCTCCATTGGATGTTTTCTACAGCCCGAGGCATAGAGCAGTTGTAAAGAGATCAAGGAAAAGACGAAGGATTGATCAACCTTCTATCTTTCCAGAGCAAACAGTCGTGGGTAATGTAGTATGGAAGGAGAAATTGGACCCCTTCGATGATCTAACAAAGTTGTCATAGTATGTTGGAGCCTATTCGGAAACAACAATCGACAAAGCATCGGAGGTAAGCCTTCTATTGAAGAATAAGGACCAAGAAATCTCCGCATTACAGACGGAATTGGCCGAAACAAAGCAGAAGGCAGCGCAAGCAAAGGAGCAGTTGCTGACACAACAGAAAATGAATAATCAATTAACCTAGCAATTACAAGCTGAAAAGCAAAGGATCGACCAAACTGCGATCCAGAAACAGAAAGAATTGACAAAGGCATTGGCACAATTGAAAGCAGCGAATGAACAAATGGTGAAAACCAAAGATGAGCAAATCGCTCAAATGTCATCGTAGCTAGAAAAGATAAAAGGGGCTTCGCAAGTGGTAGAGTTCAGAAAAGAAGCATCATTGATAAACAATGCGCTAATATCTCAGGTTAAACTCTTGTGTCAACAAATCGCTCAAGCTGAGCCACTATGCGAGTTAACTACATCTATAAATGAGCAGGTAGAGAAAGCCAGGGATGAATTAAATCAAGCCGATGAGGCCATTACTGCACATCTTGAATGGCAAGATTCTGATCAAGGAAAAGCAGCAAATTTGCCTAGGATACTTGAAACATATAAGGATATACTTTTCACAGAATGGCACACTCAGGTGTTGAAAGCAGAGAGAGCGGCTTCAAGATGTAGATCAACTTCTAGCAATCTAGTTGATTTAGTCAACAACACTCTCTACTTGGCATAATAATGATTTCCCAATGTACACCAGGAAAGATGACAACAACAAATACATTGGAGCAATCATGTTATCCTGAGTTAGAAGAAAAGGGAAGATTAATCGTCGGGGTTAATAGTTGAAACTTGGAAGCATATTGTCTTTTCCTAATTAAGCCACATACACAAAGAGCCGCCCTGAAGTGTTTAATAGATGAAATCGGGTGTATGATCCCCCGATATTCAAGATGCTACCTATGTTGCCCAGCTCAATTCGCGCCTCAACAAACCTCCGAAAGTTGAGCCAATGCTTGCAATAAATCAGCTCAGATTCAAAGGAAAGCAGTCGACTTGATGAATCACCCTCCAGCTCGTCAGATCGCTAGCCAAAATAGGATCAAAAGTTATTGATATCAATTTAGTAGCATTTCTGTTTAGTAGATATTTAAATTAGTATTGTATTTATAGACCCTTTCATGCTTTTAGAAAGGGTCATAAAATTTTGTAAGAGACTTAACACACTGAAGTTTGCACTACTGTGCTTCAGCCAATATTCTTTTATGAAACTCGACCAGTTGTTCTTACTTTAATGAGGAGTTCTTTTGCAATTGTGCACTAATTGTCATTGATTGAAGATAATGTTTTTGCGGTTAGAAGGAAGACTGCACATAGCGATTGATATCTTGAAGTGCACGCAGCTCATACGTATTGTCATCTATGTCTGGAATTCAATTCCGTTTAATATGAATTGTTTATAATTATATTGTTACGTGAGTTATATGCAAGCCGGCTATAACATGCAGATCTTTATTCATTCCACTATTGGGATGTTGATGATGTGCCTTTGCTTTACTAATCATGTTGTAGTGATGAATCGAAATAAGTATTAAAGTTGAATTTCGCTTCATCGCTCTGCTAATATTTAGCGCACAGCCATCTTAAAAAATCAATTTCTAATGTTGTAAAGATACAGTATCTATATGCTTTCTTTTAGACATAGAACATCAAACGCTACGCTTTAGAGCTCAATAGATTCCCGGGATAGTTTCATTTATTTATATTTCTGTCAATAGTTTTAGCCTTTCGCTCACCGCTAGTGTTATCTATAAATCATTCACACATCCCATTTATCTATTTCTGGGAAACTGGTCCCATTATCCCCAGTCGGAGCCACTATCCCAAATGGAAAAGGAGTTGTACTAAGGTCCGGACCGGGTGGTTTCCCCAATGTTGTTGCAGCGATTTTCGAGGCATCAACACAGTATCCGACCAACGATCTTCAAAGGTGAACGCTAAAAAAAATCGCTCGCGCAAGACATCCCATTTGCCCGTACCATGGTGGAGCTCCATCTCTGTATACCAATTCATGGGTATGACGTCCAAGGTATGGTAGAATAAATGTACCCATTTAGGTTGTAGCTCTTCCCCGTAGACCTTAGTCCATTTTGTGAGGTGTGTGCATGGATCATCTTGCCCATCATATTTGTCTACTAGTTGTATTTATGATTTCCCAAATCATAGGCACATCATTCTTCTACAGCCGCTCCAGTCCTCAAAATTTCCTTGATGCATACCCCACCATCGTCTGGGTGTTGCACGTAGTGCCCACTTCAGCGCATCGAACCATTGTTGTTCTGGTACTGAGCTTTCAAATTTTCTCAGAAATTCATCCACCGTTGTTAATCCATCATATGTCGGCATCTCCCTTGCGTCTGTTGTCACACAACACAGTGATCTAGTCATCATGTTGCAATTAAGCGTTGTCACTTCGTGCAACCGATTTTACATCGCTCTATCTCTTCATCTGAATCTAAAGTGCAGGAGATTTTGTGCTCCCACAAAATCTTTCCATCTTCAATCGAAATCACCCAATCCTCTTATCACGCAATTATCTTGTAAATACAATTGAGATTGTCATCACTATCATTGTCGCGCACTGGTTAAGTGTATCACACTCCTTCGATTGGATCTAGTAGTACTATTACGCGCAGTGACTTTTTCTCAAAGATCATTTTGCGCTTCTTCATATTTATGACTTCGTTCATTTCAGTAGCCCAGTCTATTCCCAGTAGTGCGTGATAAGGATTGTTGTCATTGACACTCTCTACCACTTCAAAATCCGTCTGTGCGCTCGCACCTTCAATATCAATTGCTACCCCTTGCAATCTTCCCATGGGAAAAATCTTCTGTTGGTTTGTCATTCGTAATTGAATAGGAGACCACTGTAATGCGGGTCTGCCCATGCATTCCCATGTTTTCTTTGGTAGTACATTCACGTCTGAACCCAGATCCAGGATTACCTGATCCATTTCATACTCACTTTTTTGCGCAGTCAACCTCATTTCCCTTCTTGTGCACAATGCATGCTTTCTAAGTTTTCGGACCACGAACGGTTCTCCTGACCCCACGCACCTAGTGATAAGTTCCTATAGTCCTTTGATTGCATTACTGTCGTGCAGCAGTTTCATGCCTGTCTCCAGAAAGGTAGTGAGCATTGAAGGATCCACCCCTAGTTCTAGTTGATCCTTACTACCTGAAGTGGAGGCCTCCGTGAAGCTCTTCTTAGCTTCCATGAATGTCTCCTTCGCGTGTTCTAAATCAAATTTGGGTTCCTTTTTAGGAGCCTTGCGAACCCTCGCACTTTCTTCTGGCTACTTCCCCTTATCATCTCTAGTGGTCATACCACTCCTGAGCATCATGTTTACATTTGGGTCTTCTTCGAGTAGTGCAGACCTCATCATCTGTAAATTCTAAGTTGGAGGGGGCTAGAGTACCCCCTTTTCACGCATCCTTGCTATCAGCGAAGGGAATTCTTCTACTTCATGATCAAACTGAGTATAGTACCAACATGATGTCCTTGTCAGGTTTGTACAATCGCAGGCATAGTGCTCTGGCCCTCCGCAATTGTAACAAATTAGTTGTCCACAACCCCTTCCTAGTCTCATTTTGCCTCAACCTCGACCGCGCCCCTGAAACCCAGCATGCTCCATCCATGCATTTGGGTCAAGGGCTTGTGTTTCAGTCTACACCCTTTAGGCAGGAGTCTGGTCCATCATTAGTTTGTAGCTTTGGCAGGTTCATTCATCATGGCCTACTAACCTACAAAAATTACAAAACAATTGTTGGGACGTCTGCATATACTTCTGCAACAGATGACAATTGTCTGTGGTGTGTTTTCCGCCTATCTGACAGATCATGAACCATAGTGCAGACGTCGCACTGGGCCCTTCATGTGCCTCTGGTCTTAATGGCATTGGCCCTCCTCCTGCCAAGTAGTTCGCAAACACTGGACAGTGGTCCTTGTCGTGCCCTTGACCTTTGCATTTTATGCACCATACTTCCTCCGCACCTCCGGCCGAGGTGTCATATCCTGTTTCAAACTTTGCATTTCCAGGCACAAATTCTGTAGTTGCGCATGGATTTGTTGGACTCCCAACCTAGGGTCTTGTATAGGGTCTCATGTAATCTCATTTCCATCTCCAACGCTTCAGCCTGGGTGGAAAGTTTTTGTTGTGATAGCATCGTCCTTAAGTGTGGCGTAAGTGAGGCCACAAACCATGTGCAATGTTGTGCATCCGTTAACATCATATTGGCTTCGCGGATCGTACTCTTAACCCTTGGGCCAGATCCCAGGGGTTCTCACCTAGGAGCATCGTGATCTCCTTAAACCTTATGATTGATTATGTTTCTGATTTTGGCTACTAAATTCCCTGTTTAGTGCGGCCTGGATCTCTGCAATTCCTTCATTCAGATGGTCATTAGGATGCTTGATACCATGTTAATGCGTGATCCTACAGCGCTCTCACCAGCGTAGCCTTTTTAATATTATCATCCATGACGCCTTGTGCTTCCCATACTTCTCTTACCACGAACCAGAATTGGTTTGGATCTTCATTTCCCACTCCTCTGAATATCGGTAGTTTGATCGCATTCGCCATACTGAACTGTGGTGGTGGCGGAGGTGGGGTGGGTTGAGATGAAGGTGAGGAGGGTGAGACGGGTGGCGGTGTGGGTGGAGGTGGTAAATGTGGAATACGCTGTCTTATCAGACTGACTGCGCTCCTCAAAGAAACTTTCGCGAGCTCTTCCTCACTTTCTCGTGAGGGTGAAATTAAGGGATTGCTTTCCAACTCTTCCCTACTTCCACTTCTGTAGATCTTCCTACTTCACGTAGTCCCAAACATTAATTTATTCGCATAATCTGCTTTTCACACAATAGCATCTTAATCCAAGTGTTCAAAGATTTAATATACTTACCTCGCGGTCCCTTGAGAAAACATCGCTTCGCCTCACTGTAGCTGACGATCGTTTCGACCGCAAACTCAATGATAAATCCTCCTATTATTTGGTCAAGCCAATGGTCCACAGATCGTGCTATCTTATCTCCTAACGCTTCTAGTCTGCGCACTAATTCCAGAGTCCACACTATTGTTTTGTCGAGCCTACACCTTCCCCGGCTATCTACTAACTTCGTGTCATACAGCTCAGAAGGAAAGGATGCAAAGAAAATTTCATGGATTTCTATATACAAGTAGTGCTCCAACCATTGTTCCTTAGATACACACAGATTTTTGTTTTCCTGTGCCATGAACTCGTGAATCTTCTCGTCCACCTACTCTTCAATTTCTTTCTTTGTTGGATTCTAGTGGCACGACATCAGACATCCTTTATGCAAATCCCAATCTCGGCAACGGAACC
>APFE030886639.1:8582-38312 GCA_000404065.3 Pinus taeda
TTGTCTTCTGTAAGATCTGCTTATATGTTCTATCTGCATTTTGCTTAACTACTTGTATGATTGCTGTGTGAAAAGTGAAATTGCTCTTAGCATAGAACATCTACAAAACTTTACACGGGAGGACTGCGGGGAGGCCATGGGAGCCTGGACATGGACGGGAAGGAATTTTCCGTTGAGGGTCTGCGGGAAGCCACGAGAGCCTGGACGGGAGGACGGGGAGCTACGGGAGGTCTGCGGGAGGTCACAGAGGTTTGCGGGGAGCTATGGACCATTATCAATAACAAACCTTAACTAGCGATGCAGAGGCTTAGCAAGGCATCCCACCAAGCTATTTAACCACATCAAAAGCTCCACAATAGGGTAGCATCAACACCAACATGTTCACCTGTGATTTTTCATCTAGCTTTCTCTGCACAAGCTCTTTAAGAAAAACACTCCAATTCTCTTCTCAGTTTCTTTACCACAAGTCTTTGGTCCTTCTCAAACAAGGACTCAAATGCTTGAACTTCAAGTTTCATCTAGGTTTGTCTCTCAAAAACCCTAGTTGCTTCATTTGTTGATGGTATAGTAGAGGACAGGTGCTTTTGCATAAGCTAGGTGTCAAGCATGCAAGTGTGGTCCAAGACTCTTTAGGTACTTTCTCATATTGAGTACGCGATTTTATGATTTCTTTCTTATGTCTAACTTAGGAAAAGCACATTGATTCATTAATTAATCTATGTTGGCTATTGGGCTAAAGTTTTGTAAGGAAAAGCGATTTAATCACTTTAGTGAATTAGATTTAATCTCTACTATTAATCTAAGTGGGTTATGATTTAATACTAGCCATCTATCACTTTGGAGATTGAGGGTTATGTTGAAGAAAAGAGAAACTAGGTACGGTATTCGTCAATATAATTTTGATCTTTATACTTGTCAAGAAAAATAAATAATATCTTTATAAATTATATAATGAGTTTCTTGCTCATTCCAAGGTCTAGGAAAGCCAAAGAGTGAAAATCACGTGCAAAAGCTCTTCTTGAGCATATATGTAATGTATATGAGTCAATCTAGTGTCTAGAACAACCCTCCAAGACAAGCACAATCCTCTTGAAGAATTCTGCCTGCTAAATGATGAAGAAGGCAACAATGTCGGCCTCAAAATATATTTAAATGACAAGTCGGCTCATATGTGGAGACACAAGAGTTCATGGTGATAGGTCAGCTTATTTATGGAGGCTGAACTACTATATATAAGCACCTGAAGTCAACATAGAAGAACAAAATTTTGGACATCTCTGAAACTTCAGATAAGTCTATGAAATCTCGGATGGGTGCAGGAAGAACAAAATTTCGGACAAGGTACAGTGGTGTAGGAAGAATGGAATTTCGGACAAGGTACAATGGTGCAGCAAACTCAGATCACTGTGATTTTCGGATAGGGATTACAGTGTTACACTTTCTCAGCATAACTATGATCTTGGTGCAAGGAGAATACAATTACAGTCTCGATGGAGCATGCTACTAAATGTTGTCACAAGTGTTGCTGGAGTGCAGCAGTAGAAAGAACTCGTTGACATGGTGAAGCAAGCAATGGTGCAACAAGTAAGGACCTCTGTGGTACTACAATAATGATCTCAATGAAGGTGCATAGATGATCTTGGTAAAGGCATAGTGGTGATCTCAAGTAGTAGTCATGGTGCAACAATGATAATCTCGGTGAAGCAGTAATGATGATCTCAACAGTTAGAAGAGGATTGGGTCTTGGTCTTGGAGTGGCTTGATAGGTCAAGGGTCATGGTCTTGGTGTTCGTCAATTGGAATCTCTATAAGAAGAATTATTTGCGGGTTTTCCTTTCCAAGAAGGAGAGGTTTTGGCCTTGGCAGAATGCCAACATCTTGTTCTTGTCTCTTTGGTTTTGGTAGCAGTTTGATGAAGTAAACACACACACTAATAATAAGAAGGAGGTCAAGCTAAGATAAATTGTAAAAACTTCACAAATTGTTATCTAGAGGAATCTTACTAATGCTAACTGCCCTAGATTCTTCAACAGGTTAGGGTTTTGGCTCAACAATAATTATAAAAGAAGGCCCAAGGGAGGAGAAAGACACACAAAATCATTGAAAAAGTGACTTTCTCAAGTGGAGTTAGAGACTAAAGGCTAAAGAGAAGGAATAGTTGCAACAAGAAATTCCGGTAAGAAAATTCCGAAGGAGTCAAGGTATTGGAGAGATGGCCAATTTGCAGGGAAGTCGAAACTCAGTTTGGAGGGTTATGCAGGCGGCTATATAGCCTAGGTGAAGGGCGATTTATTTTTCCATTGCATAGGCCATACAAAGCTAGGAGAGAGGAGGCTGAACTATAGGTTGAAGCGGTTGATTTCCAAAGAAAAGGGCTGAAAATTTCCATGAGGTTGAATTTTCAGAGGGTCAAAACTTCTAAAGGGCCAAGATTTTTTGGTTCCATTTTGCTATATAAATTTTATATTTCTCCGAGGGCCATTTTCCCTATTCAGGGAGCCCTTATTTTTCTTGAGCAATTTCATGAAGGATAAAATTGAAGGGAAACAAATTCTGCTGTGTTTGTGATTGATTTTCCACTTGTGCTTCTGCTACAAATAATTTTATAACTTAAAGTACCAATGTATTTCATTCAATAGTATTCTTAGAACATAAATTATGGGGGTGAATAAAATTTTCTGGGTGTAAAATAAATTGCTAGGAATTTAAATCAAACGTGGTCTTGGAAATTTTAACATGGTATTAGAGCTCTAAACTCTCAAGGGGCGGAAGATCGATTTGTCACTAGTGTTTGAACATAATATTTTCTGGCAGTAATATTTTTCTAGGTTGAGTATTTGACTTGTAGGTTGGAAGGATGGCTGCAACGGGACTGAGATTCGAAAATCGGTTGGAGGGTGTATCTAGCTACAGTCCTTGGAAGGAGAGGATAACATTGGTGTTGATGGAGAATGGGATCTGGGTGTTTGCAGATTATTAACTTGCCCTACTGGCCATCCATAACCAAAAGGTTGTAAAGACCAAAAGAATATTCTGGATGCGGTGAAGAATCATGTGATCCCTCATCTTTCTAGAAAGAAGACTACTGGGGACATGTGGGAAGCTTTGACAAAATTATATCATAGTGACAACCAAACTAGGAAAATGGTGCTAAGGGAGAAACTTAGGGGCAACAATATGTCTAGATCAGATACCGTAATATCTTATCTCACTAGGATTTCACAAGTTTGTGATGAGTTGGTTGTAGTTGGGGAGGCAGTGTTAAATCAAGAATTGGTGAGGACAACCTTGAATGGCTACACTAAGCTATGGGTTCTATTTGTCAAAGATATTGTGGCATGGGAGAAACTTCTGGATTGGGAGAGTTTGTGGGATGATTTGATCCAAGAGGAGATTAGGGAGGAATATTTATAAGGTGGCCTGCGCAAGGGTGATGAGGAGAACCTGGCCCTTGCTAATTAGGGAAGGAAGGGCAAGGGGAAGACCAAGAAGAATTCCAGAGGAGAGGCTACCTTAGGAGTTGGAAAGAAGAAGGACATGGGAAAGTAAATTACTTTGCATGTCATAAATTTGGCCATTATGCAAGTCAATGTTTGAACAAGAAGGGCACCGGGAAGGCACATGTTGTAGCATTAGACAAATCAATGATTTTATGGACAATTTGGGAAGGAGTTCCCATTGGTGTCTTGTCTTTCTGGCACCATATCAAAGAGTGCATGGTTCTTGGACAGTGGTGCTTCTTGTCATAAGATGGGATTGCAAGAGTTATTCACTGGTATTTCAGAGGGAGATTCAGATCTGCATGTGGCGCTTCGCAATAATGTTTAGTGTGTAGTAGAGGGGGTTGGGAATATTTAGCTTCAGCTAGAGTCAGAAGGACCTTTGGAGGTGATAGATGTGCTTTAATTTCCAAGGCCAATGAAGAACCTTTTAGCAGTCTCAACCATGGAAGACAAGGGATAGAAGGTTTATTTCCAAGATGGACAGGTACTTGTCAGGTTGAGAATTTCTAATCTAGGTGTAGGGTGTGTAATTGGGAGGAGAAAAGGTAACTTATAAATGTTGCACGCTCAGCCTGTATGTACTCTAGTTCATGACAATGACAACTTGTGCAAGTTATAACATAGGAGGATGGGTTACTTGCATCACAATGCTATACTGATATAGAGGGAGATTGTCACTCTTCCAGAGTTCAATGTAGACCAAAAAGGTGTGTGCAAGGGATGTGCACTTGGAAAGTATGCCAAGACTCCTTTTCCAAGCGCTGATACTAGGTCCAAGGGGATATTAGATCTGGTGCATTCAGACGTGCGTGGTCCTATGTCAATTTTGTCTTTGAGTGGTTACAATTACTACGTAACGTTCATAGGTGACTTCTTTAGAAGCAAATGGATTTACTTCATGAAGACCAATGATGATGCCTTTAGTAAGAATTTATGCAAGGGGGCAGGAATTTCAAAGGAGCTAATAGTAGTGTACAACTCTTAACATAATGGTGTTGTAGAGAAAAAGAATAGAGCCATTGTCGAAGCTACCAAGGGTATGATCCATGATCAAGATCTACCATGTTCCTTTGGGCGGAGGCATGCAACATGACAATATACATTTAGAACAATAGTCCTCATAAGGTCTTGGAGGACAAGACTCATGAGGAGGCCTTCATAGGGGTGAAACTGGAGGTGGGTCATTTTTGCATCTTGAGGTGTTTAGCGTATATTTTCATGATTTTTTGTGTAGCATTGGGAGGTATTCCGCATGCCAAGATGCCTCCCAAGTCGGCCAAGGAAAATTATGAAAATAAAAATTAGAAGTTTAATTTTTTTTTGGGGGTTCATGTAGGCTCCAAATTGTCAAGTCGGCCCCACCATGAAAGGGTGTGACTCGTGGTCAAAACCCACGCATTAGACAAGTATAAATACACAGAGATATCCTCATTTTGACCACTCACTCGTCAACACATCTTCTACACAAGACAACAACACGTGTGAACAAAAGAAGAGCGAATTATTTGAAGTTTGGCCGAGCTCAAGTTTGACTGAGTTGACCATTGACTACAATTTGGACTTTGACTATAGGTCCAAGCTTGACTACAGGTCAAACTTATGATAGTTGACCAACATTGACTTTTATGTTCTTGGGTGGTTTGACCAACATTGACTGGCTGATATTTGATCATGTTTGTTTGTTATTTTGGACTTGGTTTTTGGCAGAAATTTCTAGACAATTTATGTAATTGTGAACCTTCGTGAAGAATAATTTCTGATAGAAGAAAAGTTGTTGGGTTTCCTCCTAAGTTTGGGTTTCCCAGGAAAATTTGTTGTCTATATTGTGCATGGTTGTATCTTTATGATTTTACTCTTTTCACTGTATTACTGTTGAGATTTTTAGTGTATAATTGCTCAATGATATCAATGGCTTGAAAGATAAAATTGTTAAAGATCATTAGGAAGTAATTATCATATCAAAAAATTAGTTTCTATTGTTCATCTTGTAGAAAATGCGACATATTCATGTGCCTTCAAAGAAGAGGATGAAGCTAGAGCCCTCAACACCAAAGGGAATCTTTGTGGGTTACAGTGAGACTTCAAAGGCATATAGAGTGTACATTTCATTGTAGGGGAAGATTGTGGTGAGTAGGGATGTCAGGTTCAAGGAGAGCCAAGCCTTTAGGAAGTCACATGAACCGCTTCCAGTAGTGATAAAGGATAAGGAGCAGGAGGCATCAAAGATTGAAGAGAGAATAGAACCACCTACAACAAGGACTCGGTCTTTAGATCAAGAGGAGTTGGAGGCTGCTTTCAATTCTGTTAGGAGGAGGTCATGATGGCTTTATCGGACATTTAGAGATGATCAGGAGCACGTGGAGGCTTCTTGGAGAACTTTTAAACAATGTTGCACTAATTGTTATCGGGATAATTTCGGCGGGGGGAAAAAATCGTAATAATTGGGAAAAAATTGGTAATAATCGGGAAAAAATCGTTTGGTACAAAAATATTCATTTTTTTTCAATTTTTTTAATATCTAAACCATCTACAACATAAAATAAATACATTGACACATAAATATGATAAAAGAACTAATATATAAGATGTTTAATATCATTTCTAGTGCTAAAATCACACATAACAGTGAATCATGTCCTGAATAGTAAGTCATGACTCCCGAGTCCCAACTCAGCCTCAAAATATCAACAAAAAATATAATAATGTATCTTATGTGTCATAATGTCATATACAATGAAATGAACAAAATAACTAAAGTCTAATACTATTGATTTCCTCTCCCCTCTTGCGAGAAAATGCCATAGCTTTCCCTTTCCCTCTAGATGTAGATGCTGGTGCTAGTGGAGTTGGCAGTGGAGTCTGCTGTGCTCTAGAACCTGAAGAACTAGGAGTAGGAGCTATAGGAGGTAGACCACGTCCTCTAGTGGTGGCAGGGGTAGCCCGGGCAGGTGGTGTCACCTCCTCCTCCTGTTGCTCCAACTCTTCCTCCTCCTCCTCCTCCTCCTCCTCCTCCACTACATCCTGCACTAACCAATCATCAACAAACTCCATGAGAGGCCTCTCGGACTCAACCCTCCATGCAACAGTGGTGTCAATCCCATCCAATGAGATGGCCTCCATATTAGGTGTCCTCTCAAGTTGCCTCACCCACAATCGAAGATTGTAGTAGATGTAGACCATGTCATTAAGTCGCTGGGACTCCAACCTGTACAAAGATCATGGAATAATAATTAAAAAAAAATATTGTTTAATGAATTCAAAAATTTATTTGGAAATTTGCAATATTTTAAAATTTTAAGTGGTAACTTGTTGCGCTTCTTGTTGTGTATTTTTTCAAATACACTCCAGTTGCGCTCACATTTTGAGGAGCTACATGTTTGGATGAGGATCCGAATGGCAAGCTTTTGCAGAAGGGGTACCCTGGCACCATACATTCTCCACCAAGCATCTACAACAAAATTACAAATAAAATTTTAAATAAACATAAGAAAAAAATGGAATTTGAAGAGACAATGAAATTTGAAACAAACTAAAAATACCTGGCATTTTAATCATCCTATCAGTCACAGCCATGTTAAAGCCAAATGTGCCACCTGCCATCCTAAATGTCTCAATTTCTTTAGAGATTTTTGTACGTTTTGCTGGAGATCGCACCATCCTCTGGACACAGGTTAAGATTCCATCCATGATCTCAGCATCAAATACGAACTCACATGCGTAAGAAAATGCGGGGTTCAGGAAAATCCCAACAGCATGAATGGGACGATGGAGTGTGTTGTTCCATCGTTCATTAATCACTCCCAATAGGAGGAGTTGTCTCTAAAACCTCTCATCTCCCTTATCATCATAGTAGGCCCGAATGGATTCTTTCGCCCTGTCCATGGCCTCATACAAATAGCCCATTGCGGGCTTCTCACCATCAGCTAACCGAAGAACCTTTACCAAAGGTTCAGTAACGGCGCACACCTCTTGCACTTCCGCCTGGAAGTCTTCTTGGTATGAAAGTGGTCTGTATATGGACTCTCCCTCTGGTTTGCGGCTCATTGGCAACGCATGCCACTCCTCTGAAAGAAACATTCTTTTCACATCCCACATGGAATTCAAGAGGGATTGAAGAGATATGAAACTGGTGGCAAACTGTGTAATAGCGGGACGCACCAACTCTTTGTTGTTAGTGGATCTTCTTATCAAGTTAAGCATAGATGTATGATTATATATAAATTTTGTAATGCTTTTGGATGACTCAACAATATCTTTGACAAAGGAAATTTTCCCTATGTCCTCCAACATCAAATCAATATAATGTGCAACATAAGGTGTCCAAAATAAAATAGGATGCCTGTCCATAATCATCCTACCAGCAACAGCATAATTTGCAGCATTGTCCGTTATGACTTGGACAACATTTTCTGCACCCACCTCCAAAATAAACACATCTAGCAAATCACATAAAGTTCTGGCATCTTTGATTTGTGCTGATGCATCAACAGATTTGATAAACATAGTCCCCTTGGGACAACCAAACAAGAAGTTTATAAGGGTTCTCCCCTTTTGGTCAGTCCAACCATCTAACATCACAGTGCAACCTGTTTGTGCCCGTGATTCCCTAAAATCCTCCAATCTTTTGGCCCAGTGAAGCTTTTCATTTTGAAGAATCTGACCTCTCATGTCATGATAAGAAGGGATTTTGTACTCTGGGCCAATAGTTGCAATAGCATCAAGAGCAGGCTGGAAAAATGGATTATTCCTTACAATGCTAAAAGGAATATCACTCTAAAGGAGAAATTTTGCCAGCGATTTGTTAGCTTGTTCTTTTTCAGTTTTTGTAGCATTGAACTGATAGATCGCTATGAACCAGGTGTGGTTCGAGGAACAAAAAATGATGAGGCAGCTACCGGGTTGGTTGATGCTGCAGTGGAACCACTGCCACTTGTTCAACGGACTTTTTTAGTTGCCTCTTCATTTCTTGTTTGGCCTCTCTAGTGTGGTCTAAAGTTTCCAATGCTTTCAGGGCTCCTCTGATGAGTTCAGGATTTGTATTTGAGCAAGGCCCTACATCAAATCCAGGGATTTGTGCAATGTGATACTTCAATCTGTACACCCCCTGGACATATGGTGCCCACACGACTTGCAAGACAAGTTTATTCTATCATTCGGAGCAGCAGGTTCACTAAATTCCCAGAAAGGGTCCAATTCCCTTGGCATGTTTGATTTTGAACTTTGAAGTTGAAAACTTGAATGGTGTTTCGGTGAACCTATGGGAAAATAAGGATTACAATTTAGTATTTACAAGTTACAAACTTACAATTTAGTATTTTACTATTTACATTTTACAAAAACTAAAAAAAATCACATATGATTTAAGAAACCCCATTCCAAACCCAACCAAAAAAAGAAAAAAAATACATTGGACAAATGTCAAAAACCCCATGGGCCCATTCCAAACCCAACCAAAAAAACTAAAAAACAATTACATTGGACAAAACCCCATTCCAAACCCAACCAAAAACATGAGAAAGACAAAAACAAAGTTACAAAACAATGAAAACACAAAACTATGGTGCCCATACCAGTTTTAGACTCTCCTCCTTAGCTCACTCTTCGATTTTCGCCTCCAGGTAGTTGATTTAGCTCCAAAATCTCCAAGCCTCTAATTCTCCATCTCTCCAAACCCCACTATGCCCTCTGTTGTTGAAATGAACTAAAAAAATCATGTTTTCCTTAACAAACACACGCTACTCGACGCTGCCATGATTTTTTGAGTAAAAATCAGCCCAAAAAAAAATCCCGATTTAATTGCCATTTTGAAAAAATCGCGATAATACGATATTATCGCGATTTTTTGCCGATTTGTGCAACACTGCTTTTAAAGAGAGCAGACCATTAGAGAAGTTTTTAGTTATATAGTGCTTGTGAGTGACATTAGCGATTTCGAGCCTTTTAGACTTGAGAAGGCTACAAACCAGTAGGTTAGGGGGGATGCCATGGTGGAAGTGTGAAAATTTCTGAATCCAACACACTAGAAACCCCTACTGCAATATCTGGTTTACTGTCTTCTACTTGTTCTTTACATTAACAAGTTATTTAATAACATAAATATTGAAGTAAACACGATTGTAGCCTTCACAAATATACAGATCAACAACTGAAATAAACCGAGACAACACAAGGGACACCGTTATTTTTGGACAATTGTCCCCACAAAAACCTAATTCGGGAAAACCGGTGCAGGATATATGAGGGTTTTATTATTAAGCAGATTTATGAATATAACTAGGGTGCCTGAAATGGCTCACCCTTTAGAGAATATTCTCGGTAGTAATACCTCTCTCCGGAGACAGATATCCCGGCAAATCAGCTACCGGATGATCAACCCCACAGTGACTTTGACTATTCCTTGTGCTGGACAGCGAAAGCTACTCCAAGCACACCTCTGGAACTGTGTCACCCTCTCCTGGCTGATCTGCTCTCAGTTTGCCCCACAAAACCTCCTCAGCACAGCCTCTTCAGCCCAACGTTAGCCTCTACAGACCTCTGCGCTATCTGCGTTAGCCTCTGCGACTTTCTGCGTCAGCCTTTGTGGCTTTCTGTGTCAGCCTCTGCGTCCTATGCGTCTACCTCTACGGCTTCTGCGTCCTCTGCCCTGGCCTACTTAGCCTCTGCGTCAACCCTCCTAGGCTTTGCGCTGCCTCTTCCAACACTTTGTTGCCTCTCTGATATGTATTCTTGAACCTTGGATGAAAATCCCTTGATGAATTGCCCCTCACTGCAACTGATCTCTAACTCGATTTCCTCAGCAAACCCAGCCCCAGAAAATCGAATTCTTGATCTCTCTTAGTGTTTCTCCAACTGACCTTGAAGCCTCCTCTTATACTTTTCTTGTTGACGATTCAACGACCGATATTAAGTCCCTAATCAATGGTTAAGATTAGATCTGACTTGATTCTCGTTATTTAGAACTTTCTCACCCATATTATATTAATACACATTAATATTTTAATTTTCCTAAGTTTAGACTTAGGGTCTCTTTAAAAAAATTAATTATTTTAATATCTCTTCATCTGGGTGGAATTTCTCCAAACAATTTCTGGGTCTTGGAGATCTCATGTGCCTTAGCCTCTCCACCAATTTTCATGGCTAGAGCACATCCGATGCTACCAAAAATCAACACTCCCTCTTAGCGATGAATGTGCTCTAGTAATGCTTCACCATAGAAACATCACACTGATCCTCCGCATCTGTACCTGTGTTGATGCTTGACCTGCTGCCTCACATCCACTGCATCGCTGTTTCCTGTACTGCTACCCATGACACTGCCAGTGCCACTACTACATCTATACTGCAACTCCCTCTCAACATGCTGTATCATGCTGCCCATAGCACTGACATTGCTAACTGCTGCACTGCAGCTTAGTTACCGAGAAGTAAGTAACTGACTTCATCCAAACACTGACATCCTGGTCACTCTGGAAGCCTCGTGATGTTGAAGCTACCTCTGCTGCTATCTTGTGCTCCCTCTCCTGCCTCTATGCGGTTGCAAACAACTCTGTGCCTCTCGCACCACTACAACCTCCATTGCGCTGCTACAAACTTTTGCACTCTAGCATTGCCTTGCCGCTCCACCACACCTTGCTCCACCCAACACTTGTCATTATGCTACTGTCGTTAAGGGCTTCCGTAGCCGTATGTGATCCAAGAGTTTGGGCACCTCAAGGATCCTGCCTTTGGATGTAGTCCTCCTGACTACAACTTGATGTCTCCCCACCTCTTCTCTAGAGGTGCATGAACACTCATGGCACAATCGTCATCAGTCTCGACATCCTTCTTCGCCTTTGCTGGAGCTGCCTTTGAGTCAGAAGCTTCTCCCTTGCCTTTCTTCCTAGGACACTTAGATGCATAATGTCCTAGCTCCCCACAGTTGAAGTACTTGACCTTGGAGATGTCTTTCTTCTTCCTCTTTTGAACTCCCTGCTTTCCCATAGATGCTAGAGCTGCATCCTCTTCCTCCTCTTTCTTGACTCGAACTCCCTTACCGCTAGTCCCCGCCTTGGTCAACCTCCTGATCTCTTCTTGTCGAAGATCTGTCTACATCTCCTCCCATTTTGGGAGAGTTGCTATGCCCAAAATGCTTTGGACAAACGTCTCCCAGTCCTTGGAGACTGCATTCAAAGCAGTCCTAACCATAAACTCTGGATCCGGTGTAGACCCCACGAAAGTAAGCTAGTTGCAAATTCCTTGCAACCTGAGAAGGAAGTGATCTATCTCCTCTCCTTTCTGCATCTGATATGACCTCAGTTGATTCTCTAATAACATCTTCCACCGCATGGAAGAGCCCTGGTATAAGGTGGTCAACATCTGCCACATCTCCCTTGCTGTGTTCTTCTCAGCAATATGTGGTATGACATGATCCTTGACCCCGTCTAGAATCATGCATTTCGCCTTCGCCTTCGCCTCGACCTCCTCATACTTCTCATTTGCATTAAGGTAAACTGGGACAACCACTGTTTTCAAGGCATAGTCCTTGATGCGATGTTTATCTAGGATTGCCACGATTCTGGCCTTCCAGATGACAAAATTAGAAGCCTCGTCCAATCTGTCCTGATCCCTCAATCTGTTCGCTGCCATCTCTGCTCTTCTCCGCTAGACTCCCTTTGAGTCTCGACTTCCCTCCTGGAAATCCTCCGACCAATTGTCGAATCACTCCTCTCCACTCCTTTGCTGCTGAAACTCGGATCTAGATTTTTTGGCTAGAAATCCATCGAGGTAGTGCTTCCTTCTACCTTGGTTCCGTCTCCTTTGACATTGTTTTGCATAGACAGAACGAGTGTCCCACTAGCTCCTCAAATCACAATCTGAACAACTCCCTTAACCCCAACAACTGAAGAACCTGAGCCCTTCAGGCTCTGCGCAATCATGGTGTAGGATGAATCTTCTCTTCCCAGCTAATTGCGTGAATCCTTCCTGGGTGAGAAAGATGACGTGGCTTTGCGTGAATCTATTCTGCCCCTATATGCCTCTGCGTTGGCCCTTCTCTTGGCTTAGAGTGCTGACGCAAGCTCTGCGTGAGTCTCTATGTCACCCTCTTTGCACTGTGTCACTCCTCCTCTTGCCTCTTCAGCTTTGGAATAGCGCTGTCTCTCGAGAAAGCTGTTTCTCTGCTGCAAATTCTCAGATTTCTTTGACTGATGTCTTTAGTCCTCTTTGATTTGCAATCGCTCTGATAGCATGTGAAATTTTTTTAATCTAACACATCAGAGACCCTTACTGCAATATCTAGTTTACTATCTTCTATTTGTTCTTTACATTAACAAGTTATTTAATAACATAAATATCGAAGTAAACACGATTGTAGCCTTCACAAATATACAGATCAACAACTGAAATAAACCAAGACAACACAAGGGACACCGTTATTTTTGGACAACTGTCCCCGCAAAAACCCAATTCGGGAAAACCGGTGCATGATATATGAGGGTTTTATTATTAAGCAGATTTATGAATACAACTAGGGTGCCTAAAATGGCTCACCCTTCAGAGAATATCCTCGGTAGTAATACCTCTCTCCAGAGACAGATATCCCGGCAAATTAGCTACCGGATGATCAACCCCACAGTGACTTCGACTGTTCCTTGTGCTGGACAGCGAAAGCTGCTCCAAGCACTCCTCTGGAACTGCGTCACCCTCTCTTGGCTGATTTGCTCTCAGTCTACCCCACAGAACCTCCTTAGTGCAGCCTCTTCCGCCCAACATCAACCTCTACAGACCTCTGTGTTGTCTGCATCAGCCTCTGCGTCAACCCTCCTACGCTCTAAGCTGCCTTTTTCGATACTTTGCTGCCTTTCTGATATGTAGTCTTCAGCCTTGGATCGAAATCCCTTACTGAACTGCCCGTCACTACAATTGATCTCTAACTCGATTTCCTCAGCGAACTCAGCCCCTGAAAATTGAAATCTTGATCTCTCTTGGTGTTTCTCCAACTGACCCTCAAGCCTCCTCTTATACTTTTCCTGTTGACGATTCAACGATCAAGATTAAGTCCCTAATCAACGACTAAGATTATATCTTGCTTGATCCTCATTATTTAGAACTTTCTCACCCATATTATATTAATACACATTAATATTTTAATTGTCCTAAGTTTAGACTTAGGGTCTCATTAAAAATATTAATTATTTTAATATCTCTTCATTCGGGTGGAATTTCTCCAAATGATTTCTGGGTCTTGGGGATCTCATGTGCCTTAGCCTCTCCACCAATTTTCATGGCTAGAGCACATCCTATGCTACCAAAAATCAACAGGAAGATTATGCCTCCATCATGAAGAATGACGTGTGGGACATTGTGCCCAGGCCAGAGGGGAAATCAATGGTTAGTTCCAGATGGATGTACATGATCAAGCATGCTACAAATGGCAATATTGAAAAGTACTAGGCCAGGTTCATGGCTAGAGGGTTTTCCTAGAAGGAGGGAGTGGACTATGAGGAGACATTCACTCTAATTACCAAGTATACTTCTATTAGGGTTACTATATTTGTTACTTCAGAGATGGGGTGGAGGATCCTTTAGATGGATGTGAAGACAACCTTCTTCAATGGAGTGGTTGAGGAGGTATACATTGAGAAACTTTAGGTTTTTGAAGTGCATGGGAGAGAATCTCATGTATGCATATTGAAGAAGGTACTATACAAACTCAAGTGGGCACCGAGGGCATGGTACTTGAGGATTGATGGTATCTGCTTGGCATGGGATTCACCAAGAGTGAGGTAAATCTTAACCTATACTATGTACTAGTTGGCGATGATCCACTCATCTTGGTTCTTTATGTACATGACCTCTTTCTCACAAGGTCAGAGAAGCTGATAGAGATGTGTAGGCGAGATCTTGCTTCAAAGTTCAGGATGAACTTGAGCATGATGCACTATTTTTTGGGATTGGAGGTGTGGCAATAGATAGGTGAGATTTTCTTGGGACAAGGAAAATATTTTGTTGATATCTTGAGGAGATTTCGTATCGTGGATTGCAAGTCTATGTGTACACCCATGATTATCAACTTGAAGAAGTTGAAGGCTTTTGAGATAGAGTTGGTGGCTTCCCACATTATACAGGTAACTGATTGGTTCCTTGATGTATTTGGTCAACACTTGGCCAGATGCATGCTTTGCTATGAATACCCTAAGCCAATTTATGGTGGAGTTGAGGAGAGTGCATTCGCTGTAGTGAAGCATGTGCTTAGGTATATTCAAGGTAGAGTGGAGTGTGGGCTGAGGTATGTCAAGAGTGGTGGAGTGCAGTTACAATGTTGTAGAAAATCCACGAAATTCTGCAACTGCTAATATGAAAAATTTGAAATATAATTCCTTTTCGTATAAACACAAAATTTCTCTACTAAACTTTGCAGTGGAATAGGAACAGAAATAAACACAACCAGACAATAAAAACACACTATTTTTCTAGGAACCCAACTAAGAAAACCCTTTGCTTGATTATTGTTAGAACTGAGCAATAGATCTCTTACAAATACAACTTGTTTCAATCTAAAAACAACCTTGTTTTCTTGCCTTGAACCAGGCTTAAAACCCTTGCAAGGTTGCTGATCCCTGCCTCCTAAATTTATGTGCACTCTTGAGCTCTATTTCTTTGTGCTTGAGCTCCTAAATCCTAGCGCAATAGGCCTCCCATAAAATAGGAATTCTCTCTATTTCTGTGCGCACTCTCCAAGGAAATATGCTCTTTATCAAACTCGCACAAGCCTCAACACACAAGCACCAACTTGTGCTCTCTACTGCCTTGTCTTATCAACTCGTGCTCACAAGACAATGAATCAAATTGTGTCTTCGTTCCTCCTTTTAAAGTAATTTTAATGGCTAAGTTTAGCAATTCTTATTTTTAGGAAAGTTATTTTGTGATTGATGAGTTAATTGAGTTCAACTAACTCATGCAACTCGTCTCATCTCAATTCTAGAACTTGAGAATCAATCACTTGTCCTTTTCCCAATTTAACTCGCACTAGAAGACAATAAACTTGATCTTCCACTTTGCACAATTGCTACATAACTCATCTTAATTTTTTGAAACAAATCCTAAATTGTAGGAATTCATCCTAACTTATAGGGAATTCGAGCATGCTAAAGATAAAACTTGTTATGTACCTTTGATTAAGGCACAAATCAAGGAACCTTTCTCGCTACTATTTTCAACACTCCCTCTTAGTGAGGAAGGTGCTTCTAGAAAAACCCCGTCCACCTGGATTTGTCTTTGACACTACCACGTTCTTCGTTGCTGCAACTGCTCTCTCTGAACTAGAAGACTTCCCTGCTTTTTGTTGTGGAACATGATTTGAAGACTTGTTTTTCCTATCATGTTTTGCGAGTCCATTACTTTAGTCACAAGTGCCATGTACTTTGTGTACCTCTGTGGTTGCTTCCTCTGGCCGGAAGTGATACTGGAAGATTCAACTATCTTTTGATCTCCTGTAAACAAATCCTCTACCTACTTGGCTAGAACTCTCCCTATACTGGGAGTGTCTCACTGAGTGGTTGCCTCCACTCTCCCTTGGCTACGCTCCTCATCATCATGCTTGTATGCCTAACCTCCAACCGACTTAGACTCAAACTGAGATACTGGCTGGGGCTCCATCTTGAAAGCTCTATCTTGTTCTTTCTCAACCATCACTTCTCTACTTTGAGCTCTCCTTGCCTTGCTGCTTAAGGCTGCATCTGTCTCTACCTGCAACTTGTAGGGTTTCTTCATCCTCATCTTACATCCAGAAGCTAAATGTTGGAGGTACGCCTTACCTCTGCTGAAGATGATATCATATCCCTTGTCGTCAAGGGTAGCTACCGAAACAAGATTCTGCCTCAATCCTGGAACATAGAGAACATCTCTGAGATGAAGAGGATTACTTGACTCCCTCTGAAAACTGATAGTACCAACTCCTTTAGTTGCATACTGACCATCATCTCCTAGCTCAATCTAAAACTACATGTGCTTCTCCTTCAAGTGGCTGAAAATCTTCTTGTTCCTGGTCATGTGGAAGGATGCTCCTGAATCAATATACCGTATACGGCTATCTGCTGAACTTGCCATGCAAACAATCAATGAGACATCGTTCTTGAACTAGGTAGAAAATGCATCTACCTCTGCTAATGTAGCAACATGATCCTTACTGGATTCTTCTTCTTCTTAGAACACTTAGTGGCATAATGTCCAAACTCATGGCAATGGAAGCACTTGATCTTGCTTAGATCCTTCTTCTTGCCCTTTTGACTGGACTCAGCCTCTCCTTGGCCCTTCTTGACCTTCGCCTTGCCTGCCAGGGCAAGGTTCTCCTCATCCATTGTCATAACTGATCTCCCTTCTATGGTTCGTCTTCGGATCTCTTCCTGTATGTAGTCAAATCCAAAACATTTCCCAATTTGGAAAGTTCTCTCTCCCACTAACAACATCTTGGAACCCTTTCCAATACTTATGAAGTCCAAGTAAGGCGAAACTCACAAGGTCATGATCAAATACAATCATGCCCACACCACCCAGTTCATCTCGTACTTGAGTTAACCTTGACAAATATGTGACGATGGGCTCATCCTTGCTCATTTGGATACTCGTCAACTTCTCCTTAAGAGCGAGCTTCTTGGTATCACTGGTACTCTGATATAGTTTTAAGATGGCATCAAACATCTCATATGCTGTCTTTTTCTCATGGATATGAGGTAATATATGATCTCTGACCCCTTCTAGAATAATCCTCCTTGCTTTGATATCATTCTTATTATGCTGGTCCAATTGTTGGGGGTTTTTTGAGGTGGCGCTATCGCTTGCTTGATAAACTCTCCCATGCCATTATCTGCCTACACTATCGTGATCCTCCCTTTCCATGGAACGAAGTTTGATGCTCCTTTTAAATAGTCATCTGCTCTCAACCCTTGGTATGCCATTCTGCTACCCTAGAGAGCTCTCCAACACCTACCCACTAATAGCCTTGTAATCCTTCACAAGGCGCTGCAATTAGGGCTCTAATAACTTTGCATCTCTTAATTAGTGTTGTAATCCTTCACAAGGGCCGAACTTAGGGATGAATAGACACTTTCTAGCAACCCTCCAATTTGCTCTTAAGCTGTGAACCAACTGCTGCTCAAACAAACTGTAGAACAACGCTACACAACCTAGTAATGCATCGATCATTGAAGAACACAAAACATACCTAAACTAGCATACTTCTACTCTTCTTAGGTCATAGTTCTGGGCGTTCCTCTCAGGTTCCTCGGATTTTGATTAGTGCGCTTGAACACAGTGCATTAGTCCTCCACAACTCGACCTCTAAACCTCCACAAAAAACTGTGTAACCCTGCCTTTACAAGCTTCCTTCATACACTGTTGCTTTGGGGTAGCATCAGATGTGCTCTAGCAATGAAATTTGGTGGAGAGGTTGGGGTACATGAGATCTCCAATACCCAGAAAGGGTTTGGGCAGATTCTAAACAGATCAGGAGATATTAAAATAATTAATAATTTTAATGAAGTCCCTAAGTCTAAACTTAGGGAAAATAAAATATTAATGTGTATTAGTATAAATCTGTGTTAGAGTGGTCCAAAATACATAGGATCAAGCCAGATCTAATATTAGCCGTTGATTAGGGACTTAATCTCGGCCGTTGAGATGTCAACAAGAAAAGTATAAGAGGAGGCTTGAGGGTCACTTGGAAATCACACCAGATGATCAATCATTCTATTCTCTAGAGCGGGGTTTGCTAAGAGAGATATAATCAGTGATCGGGAGAGCAGCTGAGGGGCATTGAGTACAGAGAAACAAAGAAGGTAGAGATTGTGCCGGGAGAGTAGCGTAGCAGCCAAGGAGGGTGACGCAGAGCCAACAACGGCTCACGTAGGGCCACGCAAAGGCAGCCAAGTGCTGCGCAGAGCACCAGAGGAGCTAACGCAGTTGACGCAGGGCCTCCTGGGGCTGACGCAGACCTAGAAAGGTTGACGCAGGGCCAATGTGAGACAGCGAGGGGCTGACACAGTCTAGTTTGGGCAGAGGCTAGGGTTGCAGAGTAGTTTTGTGTTGAGGAGCTGCCAGAAGGGTTTTTCGGGGTTTCAGCCAAGAGATTTCTCTCAAACTGTGAGGTATAACTGCTAAGGAAATTCTCTGTTGGGTAGGCTAGTTTCGGCACCCAGATTGTACTCTGATATTGCTTAATAAGAAAGCCCTCAGATTGCTGCAATGGTTTTCTCGCATTGGGTTTTTACGAGGACATTGGTCCAAAAATAATGGTGTTATGTGGTGTGTTTGTTCTTGTTTCTTTTAGTTGCTGATCTGTAATATGTTGAGCATGCACTGGTGTTTATTTTCAGTGTTTACTTTGTAAATAACTTGTTAAAGAAAAATAAGAAGTAGGTAGGAATAAATCAGAAAAAGTGCATGAAGGGTTTGTAAACTAAGTAAACTTAGAAACTTCAACATACACTATCTTAAAGGAATGTTCCAACCACCTATTAGGCCTTCCAACCCTCCAATACTTGAGATTATAGGGGCTCGTCTCTCCTTCTAAGGTACAGAAAAAGTCTCGGCCTGATACACAAAGAATTACACACACAAAAAACCTAGAACGAACTGCACTCAAACTCAACTTGTACCAAATCACAAAAAGGCACTGTTGCCACACAGTCTAGTAGGGGTCCTGTTGACCACTGGAGTGGCACCTGATGATTATATGAAGACTCCATGCCCAAGGATGATCCAGAGGACACTTGTACCATCAGATATCATCAGTCAACAAAGTTTTTTAACTCTACTTCTATTTTCTCATCAACTTTCTTGTACCCAGATTCCACACCCTGCGGGGAATTGTAATAAGTGATACTAGTAATGATGAGTTTTGAGTATGTAACAAGCCTAAGATGTTGGGACTCGATCAACAAACGAGTACAGCCTGGAGTGTTTTTTTATCTGGTTAATTATCCCTTCTTTCTCAGAGGTAGATAGTTTTTTGGGTTTTTTCACTCACTTTTTACCCCAAATCTGGGGTTACGGTTTGAAGGTTGAGACCCTAACACATATTAGTGTCTAGAGTTGATGTATATTACCATACTAGATCACACAAAAAAATTCGTGGGATTTGGTTAGGTCTAAATAGTCATTTTTTAATTTTTAAGATGTTTCGCACAACGAAAATTGCAATAAAAATTGTATTTGTAATGTAATAAGTGATGTTTAGAGAAGTTGTATGGAGTATGAGTAATGAAATTTGCACCTCTCACTCTCAAATTTCTACTATGACACACTTTGAGGGGTTAAAAATGTGTTTTGAACCCGTAAAACCCACTTTTCCTAAGTTTAGTGGGAAAGCTGGCAATTAATTAAGTCATAAATTAAATAAATGGGGAAAATAAATACCTGCATATGCTAAATGTTGTGGAAATGAAGTGGAAAATTATGGAGGAGTTAAAGTGAAGTCCCAAGGTGGTTTTGCAGGGGTTTTTGGAACATAGCTTGTGCACAAGCCGAGTACTTCTAAATTTAAATCTCTTTTAAAAAAGCATCATACTTCATTTTTTTCATTTTCTATCTAAGAGCTTGAAGATGGCTAAGCAAAGATAAGAGTTTACTCTCACTCTTTAGCTTAGCCTTTTGTAAATTATAATTGTAGTTTGTACATATACATTTTATCTTGTTGAATTTTTCACTAATACTTAACTTATTTTGCAGTCATTGTTTGGATTGTTTGCTAATCTTGTGTGACAGGTTTTGAAGAATAACATCCTGCAACATCTAACAAGTGTGTGCAGGACCTTTGGCAAATGTTGGGGGTTCAATTTCCAAGGATGTCATGAGCCCTTTTGAGGTTTATTTTGGCCAAGTCGAGTTCACTAGAGGGCTGCCCATTTTCCTCTCTAAGCCGTGGGCATTTGGACGAAACACACACCTTGTTTCCCTTGCATAAGTTTTGTGAGATCTTGTCACTACTTTCTCAAGAAAGGAGGTCTAGTGTCCAAGTTTCAAGCAATTATTATGAGGACTCTCCATGAAGTTTAGTTGAGGACTTTGAAGGGCCCTCTTCTCATTGTAATATTAATAAAAGATCTAATTTGCTTGTGGGAGCTTGATATTTCTCCCATGGTATCCTATCTCCCCATTTAGAGGGAGGCTTCTCTTGGGTGGATTGACATTTGAATGTTTTAAGCTTTCATGCTTCATTCGCTTACATGCATGCTTTAACTGGGAATTAACACAACCTCACTGTCACATTTCATTAAGTTAAGGTTTGTTACAATTTCATTTGAGCTTTGCATTCTCTATCTCATTATTGCTTGAAGCTACAAGCTTACAGTTTACTTTGGGCAATTCATCCTTTACATGCAAGCATTTTATATCCTTAACAAACTTTGATTCTTTTCCATTTACCTTGGTAAATTGTTTCATGAGCACTTGAATACATGCTTCATTTTATGCTACATTGTTATATTGAATATCGGAGCAATTAATTGCCATTATCTATTTGAAACAAATTTTACTTTCAAGCAAATTACTTGTATCATTTTAACTCATTGATGAGACACATGCAACACTTGTAAGCTAATTTTATTCCTCCAATTGAAGTTATAATTGCAACTTATGTTGAACACTACTTCATTTTTAAGCATTGCAAATCAATCTCTTTGAAGCATTTGCATGTAGCATTATTTTATTTTGGGGAAAAATTTACGTGCATTTCTTCTAGGCATTTTAGTATAGGAAGGCCTCAAGCCTCATTAAAATTTTACCTCCAACATAAGTTGGTTGAAGTAGACATCTTAGGGATCCTCTACTCTTCTATTGACTCCTCATTGTGAGATCCATATCTTTGGGCGAGGGTGAAGTCTGAGAATCGAAGAGTTAAATTGTAATATTGTGTTAGAGATAATTAATAAAATTAACCAAGAATACTTTCCATTACATTCACTTTACTTGTCTCTTGATGGTTTGAGTTTTCATATGCAAAGTTTATTCCAAAAGCAAGTATTGTAATCCTTTCAAACAAGTGTTTTCTTTTCATGATTCAAGTCTAATTGCATATTGATGTCTTGGTTTAACACTTTCTTTCTTTTACATTTCCAAGTTAATTACTAATTTTTGGGTTTAGGCAAGATATGTTTCACATGTTTTGATTTATAAAGAGTATTATCTCAAAAACATTTTGTATCTTACATATCTTGTGGTAACAATTTTTGTTTACATTTTAGGGTTACTTTGCTTTATCTTTTGAGAGCATTGCATTTTACTTTGAGCAAATATATCTTTAAATTGTTGAGCAAATTCCTTATAAGGCATTGGTTTGATGGTTTTTGTCATATTAATGATTGGCATTGTTATTTCAAGTTGCTCACTTCATATTTGCTCATAAATCCTTAAAAGTAATTTATTTTCACTATAACACTCTCCTAGAAACTCACATCTTTTAACTCAACTTTTCATTAGGGACTACCCCCCTTAGCTAACTTAGGAGATAGCTCAAAGAGAGAGAGTCGAGATTAGTGTGACAACCCCTTTCTAAGTTCCCTGCCACCAACCACATTTTGTGGGGTTGAAGACTTTTCTCACTGACTTGTAGGTAGGTGTAGGCGACAGGGTCTAACAGGTCCAAGGAGGGGTACCTATGGGACAACTACTAGACCAAATGACAACAATGAGACAAAGACCCATTGTCACCTTAGTCAGTGTCCCTTGCTCTTTACGAACTTTCATTGATGGGAGCAGTCCCGGTATGAAGGAAATCACTATAAATGATTAGATCAATGACTAAGTATAATGTGATTTCCAAGGCCCATTCAAAGGAGAGGCTCAAATAAAGTCTAATGCTTAAGAAAAAGCAAAATACTCTCCAAGAAAGACGTGTGAAGAGACCTAAACTTAGGGTTTATGATATCCAATGATGACGAGGAGACCTAAGGTGAAGGCTCCAAAGATGATTACGACTAATCAAGAAGCTTTGTATGATGCTTATATACCTTTATATAGGCTTTCGTTGTACTTGAGGAGCTTAGAATGGGACCACACAAGACCTAGGGTTTATTAATAACTGTGGCAGGAGACCTTCCAAGGAGCTCACTAGGTCAAGGTAGTGTAGAGAAAGGGTCTCACTTTATTTATATGAGCCTCTACAAGTTCGATTTAGCCTAAGATGCCCCTAAATTTACCTTAATGTGCAAAATAACAATAACTTTGGTGGCAAGCCCACAAAATATAGCTCAAATGTTTAAGATAAACAATCCCAATGAAGTCAAAATGATAAAATAATTGTTCAAATGGCCGTCGGAGAGCCTAGTTGAGTCCTCAAGTGCCATGACGAAGAAGAGGCCTCCACAAATAATGGTCAAAGAGGGTGGCCCCTTGATCTCCAAGCAAAACGTCATGTGGTGCTCCCAAGTGGCTCTAGGGCACAAGCAATGGTCTCATGGGTCTCCTGGTGGCTCAAAATCAAGTCAATGTTCCATCAATGAGGGCTAGAAGATGATACATGCCCTGCCATGTCTCCCTAAGAAAGACAACCTCCTTTGCGCCTTGGATTAGCTGCCAAGTGTCAGGTGCAATTTGTAGCTAACTGGGCAACGTGGTCCAAGTGCATTATCATCTTTGGTCCTCATTCACGCTCTTCGATCCTCTGTTGCTGCCACTGAGATTATTCTTAACTAGAGAAAGGCACATCTCCTCCTGCGTGAAATATGCCCACAATCGATCCCAACTTGGTAGTTGATCTCGCCCAATAACGTCTTGGAAGAAAGTAGCCCACTCCTCTATGAAACCGTTGATAGCTACATGCACTAGTTCAATTTCTTGTGGCGTCTCTTGAACTGCAGCAAGCTCATTCTAGATATCCTGAATCCTGGTGAGGTAGGAGGTAACTACTTCTCCCTTCTGCATCCTAGTAGTCCTTAGCTTCTCCTTCAAGAAGATATTTTAGTTCTTGGAAGGATTTTGGTATAGTGCTACGAGAGCATACCACATCTCTTTGTCCATATTCTTGGCTGCTATGTGTGAGACTAGATGATCCCGCACTCCATCGAGGAACAACTGCTTCCCCTTGGCCATCTCCTTATTGTAGTTCTAGCTGCTATGGGTCTGTTGGCACTGCCACAACTCTCTCTGCATATATCCTCAGACCATCCTCATCTATCAGGAAAGTCATCCCGGCTTTCCAGATACAATAATTCGAGGATCCATCTAGCCTATATTGATCTCGAAGCCCTGCTGAGGGCATTTTTTGCAAAAATCACAACTGGGAAATAAATAAGAATCTCCTCCCTTTCCTGCTTGGATGCCTACTCTGCTATTTGCACTCCTTCCTGGAATGCGCGGTCCTGCTAGCTGCTACTGGCAGCTACAATTGGAAATCACAAATTTCCTCTAGAATACTGAATCTGGAAATCCTCTGAGAAAAATCCCTCTGTGTGTGCTATTTCTCTTCCTCCTGGTGTTGATTCTGCAATTGCAACACTGTTGCAACACTGTGCCTAGATTTTCCCTGCGAATTTATTGATCTGCTTCACCGAAATTGCTTCTTGGCTTCACCACTGCCTGTTGGTACTATTACTGGGCTCTGCGAATTATTAAGCACTTTATTTGATACGACAAACAACGAATAATTCACATTGCAATTTCTTCACAAATAAAAACGTTGTGGAAAATAAAATACTGGAAACTGAGAAATATATAGCACACACACAAAAATATGACACTGTTATTTTGGACTATTGTCCCTAGAAAAACCCGATGTGGGAAAATCGGTGGGACAAATGATGGTTTTATTATTATTCTTCAGCAACAAATCTGAGTATAATAGAATGGATGCCAAACTGGCAATCCTCTTCTGAGAAAACACTGGCAAAATTATTGAGGGAATTATCCCCTTACTCCACAATCAATCCTGCAACAAAACGAGCCTCAGAATTGGCTCCAGAAAACTCTTGCACAAGCCAATTCACATTGCTCAGAATCTGCCTCTGATGATGACGTCGTACTTGTTGCTGCCTCTGGAAATAATTCGCTTGGCCCCCTGGTGAAAATCCCGACCTCTAGCAACTGAATCAATCTCCTCTCTGGCTAATTCGAATTGTCATTTTGAGGCTCTGCAGAAGCCCTTGCGCAACCTCCTGTGGATAACTTCAACCTCCCTTAGTTGAATCTTCTAGCACTAGAAAATTCCTTCAGAATCCTGCTACGGATCTCCTTCTCACTTCTATGTCCTTCTGGCTTGAAATTTCCCCCCTTCTCGAACTCTGCAACTAGGTAGCTCGATCTACCAAGGAAACTCGCTACTTTGGTGTTTTGCTCCAACCCCATCGATCTCCTCTTATAATCTCTTGTTGGCTCACCAATGGCCATGATTAAATCCTCATCAATGACTAAGATCATCTCTAAGTTGATCCATGTGAGTCTCTAGAGAAATCTCACCTTCCTCAATTAATTCCTATTAATTAATCTATTAGAATTTCTAAGTCTATATGTCAGAAATTTTTCCTGTACTATATGATCTATTTCTTCTTACTTGTTCATTTGCTTAACAAGTTATCTACCATGTAAATACTGAAAATAAATACAAGTACAATATCAACACATATAGATCATCAACTGAAAGAAACAAGCACACAAGTGACAGTTATTTTTGGACTAATGTCCCCGGAAAAGCCTAATGCGGGAAAATCGGTGCAACTAATAGAGGTTTTTATTATTAAGCAGTTTTAGAATACAATCTGGGTGCCAGAAATGGCTCACCCAACAAAGAATGCCCTCAGCAGTAGTACCTCTCAGTCGGAGACAGATATTCTGGCTAAATCATTGGATGAACGATCCCACAACAACACTACAACACTTCTGTTGCTCTCTGTCACCCTGATAGGGACTATGTCACCCTATCCAGCTCTCCAGCGCTAATCTGTCCCACGAAATCTCCCAGCATCAACCTCTTGAGGCTCTGCATCAGCCTCTGGAGCCTTTGCGTCTCCCACGTTGGCCCTCCGCAGGCTTTGCGCAGTTCCTGGCTGCCTCTGCGTGGCCTCTGGCTGCCTCTGTGTGCCCTATGGTTGCCTCTGCGTGGCCTCTAGCTGGCATTGCGTCAACCCTCTCCCGGCATCTGCGCTGATGCTACCGGTACTATCTCTGCCTCTCTGCTACTATATTCATTGCCCCTCAGCTGCAACTTTGATCACTCCCTTGATTTCCTCAGCTAGCCCTGCCCCAGAAAATCGAATTCTTGATCAACTCGGTGTGTTCTTTTACTGATCCTCAAGCCTCTTCTTATACTTTTCTCGTTGACAATTCAACGGCCGAGATTAAGTCCCTGATCAATGGCTAAGATTAGATTTGGCTTGATCCATGACTTTTGGACCATTCTAACTCAGTTTTATATTAATTCACATTAATATCTTATTTTTCCAAAGTTTAGACTTAGGAACTCCATTAAACATATTAATTATTTTAATATCTCCCAAACTGGTTAGATTCTGCCCAAACCGTTTCTGGGTCTTGGAGATCTCATGTGCTTTAGCCTCTCCACTAATTTTTGTGGCTAGAGCACATCCGATGCTACCCCAAATTAACATAACCATTTTTTTGAGTTAGACTCAGGGATTTTTTTATTATTGACTAAATAACTTAATTGAGAGATCTTTAATTGTTTTCTCTTGAAACTTTTTCTGGGTTATGGAGTTTTTGTGTTTCTAAGCCTCTTTGACCAAAGTCGAGACTACAACACCTGTTCGATGCTACCCAACCATAAAAAACTAACACAAGCTTCTCAAATTGGACGTAAAGAAGGCAATCCTAACTTTCTATACAACCAAGCCTCTGATTGGAGGTAAATTTTAAAATGCAAGACTAAATCTAAAATGATGATGCAGATGATGATTAGATAGTTTCGATGAGATTCAATCTTGGCAAAATGCCTCTATATGAGAAATGTTAAACAACTTATAACCAAACTTATGAATATTACTTAGAAGTTAGAACACAAGATTATAAGGTTTCCAATAGTAAGGTAATGAAGCATTTTAAGATAACTCAATGAAACAATGACAACAATATCAAATGCCTTTAGTCATGGTGCTTATTAAGACGTTCTTCACTTATAAGATTTAACAAAAGAGACAAGTGAGAATTTAAATAGTGCAAGCACAAATAGATAATGGCAAATGAGATTGCTAACAAAATGAAGTGAAAAGATGCAATTCAAAGACTAGATCTAACTTATGATATCAATGAAAGCTTATCTAATCAATGAGAGCAATAGAAAGGAGTTAGTCAGTAAATCTAAACAAGAGAAGCTAACTAAGAAAATAGAGGCTCCTCCCTTTCAAATAAGGAGGGGGATACCATGGGATTGAAACACAAGCTCCCTTCAAGCAAGAAGATCAATTTTATTATTATGATTACAATGAAGAAGAAGCCTTTTTAGACAAGAGAAAAGGCCCTTCTAAACACCTTGAGGAGATCACCAAGATAATAACACTTCTACAATAACAATCTGTTAAAATTGGCAACTAGGGCAAAACTTCATGTGGGTCATCTTATTCATGGCTGATAATATTTTTATTAGATTTCTCTTGTCAAGAGGTGTAGGATTGATATAAAGATCCTCCGATTCCGATAAGTATTCATGGAGATATGAATTTATTTTGATTATGGAATTATTATCAAGCCGACCTACAACTTATGTAGGCTCAGAAGCCCAACAGTCGCATCTATTCAAACACCAACGTTGTGTATAAATACAGGAGGACTTTTCCTCATTTGGAATCACTCGTCTCATCACATCTCCTTCTCTCTACTGCGCAAAAAATAGTCTCTTCTCTACTACGCAGAAAAGGGTCTTTCCTTCACACATGTGACGCCGGAAGCTGCTGAAACTGAAGTTGCAACTGCAGAAGTAAAGATTGACCTGCATGGACTAGAAGATCTCCTCATCTGAACTGCATTGTAGGTCCATTTGAACCTCCTCTGAAAGCTACAACTTTTGGTGGTGGAATCAAGTAAATCGACGGACGGTTTGCAAGATATCGACTGCCCTAGTTTGAAGTCGGATGCTGTCGAAACTGAAGCTACAACTGCAAGAGTAAAGTTTGACCTGCGTGGACTAGAGGATCTCCTCATCTGAACTGCGCTGTAGGTTCATCTGAACCTCCTCTGAAAGCCACAACTTTTGGTGGTGGAATCAAGCTGATCCGACAGTCGGTTTGTGAGATATCGTCTGCCCTAGTTTGATGATAAAGCTGCTAATGTTAATGCTGCTGATCTAGGGTTTGCTACTGCTGATATGAATTAGATTTATTGTACTATTTCTCTTTGCTGAATTATTGAAGATAAAAGAAGATTTGCTTAAAGGGTTTCCTCACACATTGTGGGGTTTGTCCCTGGCTAGCTGCCACATTTTGTGTCTCTTGTCTTGGCTTGTTTTCTGTCGATAGTTTAATGTTCTATTTGCACTTTACTTTATGTACATGTGATTGCTAATCTGTGGAATATAATAAGAAAAAGAAGTAAACTGTTATAAGCATAGAACATACCATAACCTAACATGGTATCAGAGCTGAGGTGAAGACAAAGGCCGAGCAAGAGCAAGAGCAAGAGCAATCACCGAACAAAAGATTGGCAAGGCTATCCTAAAGAACGATGGGGTCCTCAACACTCTTTCCTGTCGAAGACAAGCTCCGTAAGAAAGCTGACTATCACGGATAGAAGATGTCTATCGATCTAACCCTTGAGGATCAAGGAGTGTTGGATCATGTGAGAGGCAATATTGTTGAGCCTCCATCAAATGCACCTCATGCTGCCAGGAACAAATGGAAGAACGGAGAAATTAAAGCAAAGAAGATCATCCGGGACTCTATCAACATGCGCTTGGTGGCCTACATCTTTGAACTAGACACCTCCAAGGAAATATACGATAGATTGGTGAGTTTATTTAAAGTTAATGATGTAAATCAAGTTTTTTCTTAGAAATAAGCTGAGGGAAATCAAGAAGGGTAAAGATGAGAGTATGCAAGCATACTTCTTAAGAATCATCAAGATCAAGAACGATCTCCTATCTATTGGGGAGACTATTACTGACAGAGAAATGGCACTCACAACTCTTGGAGGATTACCATCTGAATGGTACGTGTTCAGGACTACTCTTTTGAACAATAATGTAATTCCTGGTTTCGAGGAATTAATGGCTAGATGCATTCAAGAAGAAACAAGGGTAGAAGAGCAAGAAATGCCCTTGTCTAAAGGTCCTCCTGTTGCTTTTTCTTCTCATGCTAAGAAAAAAAATAATTCTGGGTCTAAATCGAAAAGAAAGGCTGGACCTAAGGGTGGAAGAAAAGGACGATGTTACATTTGCAATAAAGCAGGTCACTATGCAAGGGAATGTCCGGATAGAAAGGACTCTCACCGTGACGATGATCAAAATCCCTCTCATGTAAAATCGAAGGAATGGAAAATTCAATAGCAAAGGTAAAAGGAATGCTGGAAATCAAGGAAGAGGGCAACCATTCAAGAAGGCTCGAAATTCTAGGTATGAATCTAACATTGTTGACAATAAGCAGGCTGAATATTATCTACCAGCTGCTCTATCTACCTTCGCTCCTTCGGACTCAATGGGAATTTGGCTCATTGTAGTGGTGGCTCAAGACAATTCACTGGTTACAAAGAAGTACTCCATAATCTGGTAGAGAAAGAAACTAACCTGGAAATTGTCCTTGGAGATGACGTGAAATACCACGTGAAAGGTGTAGGCAATGTTTCTTTCAAATTAAATCAAGGTAATATGATTCACTTACAAGATGTATTATATGTACCTAATCTCAAAAAGAACCCGGTATCCATCTCGGCAATGGAAGACAAAGGCTACAAGGTAACCTTCAGCGATGGCAAGGTACGTATATGGAAAAATAATGTTAAAGATGCTTTCACTCTTGGGTTTCGAGTTGATTCTTTATATCAGGTCGATGGAAGTCCACTAGGTGTCATGTCTTGTGACACAACTCTTCAGTCCGAACTTTGGCATCGGAGGTTTGCCCCCCTTCATTATAAAGCTATACTTGGTGTAAGACAAATGGTGATAGGGATGCTCGAATTCCGAGTAGAGAAAGAAGGTGTATATCTAGGATGTGCCGAAGGAAAGCTCAAAAGGGGACCATTCCCCTCAAGCCAAAGAAAGACCTCCGATATATTACAGTTGGTTCACTCAGGCATACCTGAGGTTGGCATTAAGAGG
>APFE030886639.1:40179-69844 GCA_000404065.3 Pinus taeda
AGCTTGTAACTACCCCGATGGAGCTTGACTTCAAGAAGTTAAGCGGTAGTGTTGCTGGACCTGTTTTACGAAATGCTACCGAGTATCGACAACTCGTCGGAGCATTAATGTTCTTAGTGAACTTCCGTCCAGATATATGCTTCACAGTCAACACATTTAGTCAACATATGGTTGAACCCCACCACATACATTGGATTGGTGCTAAGAATCTGTTGAGATATCTTCGTGGCACTATCACTTATGGGTTAAGATACACTGCCGGAGATGTGAGACTATTTGGATACACAGACGCTGATTGGGCAGGCAATGTGGAGGACCGTAAGAGCACTTCCGAGTGTTGTTTCTCCTTGGGATCTGCTTCGATATCTTGGATGAGCAGGAAGCAGAAGTCGGCGGCCTTGAGCACCGCCGAAGTAGAGTATATTGCTGCCAGCATGGCCTCCTGTGAGATAGTTTGGTTGCGAAAGCTCTTCAGTGAGCTGTTTGGATTTACATTTGATACCACAATGATCCTTTGTGACAACCAAAGTGGGATTCGTTTGTCAGAGAATCTCGTATTTCATGATCGCTCCAAGCATATCGATATCAGATACCACTATATTCGAGTTATGGTGCAGTAGGGAGCTATAAGGCTCCAACATATTGGTACAGATGAACAGGTCGCCGACATTCTGACAAAACACCTTGGGAAAGTAAAATTTCTGACTTTCCGAGAACAACTTGGAGTTGTTCAAAGACCCTCTGATGAGGGTCATGTATGATGCATTGAGCTCTGGGAGCTCCAGAGGGGTGCGGGGTGCTTCTTGGAGCAGCATATGACCACAGGATGATTCACTATCCCCTGGTGGTATACATGTACACCCCGTGGCGACATTGTAGCAGGATTGATTGTTCTCCTGTGAGGCTTGGATTGATGTGTTCTCCATGGCGATTGTAGCAGGATTGATGTATTCTCCTGTGAGGACAGGATTGATTAGTTCTCTTGTCGAGGCATTCCACCCATGTAGTCTGGGACTCATGGGAAGTACCTCTCATCTGATCAATGAGTAGGGAAATGAAGTTAGGGACCATAGTAGTACCGGTGGACGCATCGTTCTATCTATCGTACTCCCTACTCTAGGATGACCTCCATTGATCTGGGATCAATGATATTGGTCTGGGACTAGTGGTAGGAGTTGTACCTTATTATGACACTGACTTCAAGTCGGTTGAGACTGGTCTGGGACCAATGGTACATACTCCGAGACTGACTTCGTGTTAGTGCAGTACTGGTTTGGGACCAGTGAGAGTGGTACATACTATGATGCTGACTTCGGGTCGATTGAGACTGGTCTGGGACCAGTGGTACACTCTCTAAGACTACGATACTGGTCTAGGACCAATGGTAGGAGTGGTACTTACTATGAAGCTGACTTCGGGTCGGTTGAGACTGGTCTGGGACCAGTAGTACGCACTCTGAGACTGACTTTGAGTCAGTGGAGGATGATACTGGTCTGGGACTAATGGAGTTGTACTCACTATGACGCTGACTTCGAGTTGGTTGAGACTAGTCCGGGACCAGTGTTACATACTCTGAGACTGACTTTTGAGTCAGTATGATACATCCTCGATCATTTCTTCTTCTTCATAATTCAGACAAAAGCAGAGCATAACAGAACAATGCAAGAGCAGAGCAGAACAGAGCAAAAGAGTACAGATCAGTACAAGGCAGAACAAGACAAAGCAAAACAGGTAGAATAGAGCAGAGCAAGGCAAGGGTCAGGCTGTACAGGGCAGTGCATTTGATGGATGAATAGTAACGACCGGTAGACAGATTGCAGATGAAGTTCTCCCTAGTTGAGAGGGAGTGTTAAAATTGACAACCAGGGCAAAACTTCATGCGGGTCATCTTATTCATGGCTGATAATATTTTTATTAAATTCCTCTTGTCGAGAGGTGTAGGATTGATATAAAGATCATCCGATTCCGATAAGTATTCATGGAGATATGAATTTATTTTGATTATGGAATTATTATCAAGCCCACCTACAACTCATGTAGGCTCAAAAGCCCAACAGCCGCATTTATTCACCCACCAACGTTGTGTATAAATATAAGAGGACTTTTCCTCATTTGGACTCACTCATCTCATCACATCTCTCTCTCTCTACTGCGCAGATATGAATCTCTTCTCTACTGCACTGAAATGGGTCTCTCTCTCACACACATGTGAAGCCGGAAGCTGCTGAATTTGAAGGTGCAACTGCAGAAGTAAAGATTGACTTGCGAGGCCTACAAGATATCCTCTTTGGAACTGCGCTATAGGTTCATCTGAACCTCCTCTGAAAGCCGCAACTTTTGGTGGTGGAATGAAATCAATCCGATGAACGGTTTGCAAGATATCGACTGCCCTAGTTTGAAGCCGGAAACTGCTGAAACTGAAGCTGCAACTGCAGAAGTAAAGATTGACTTGCGAGGCCTACAAGATATCCTCTTTGGAACTGCGCTATAGGTTCATCTGAACCTCCTCTGAAAGCCGCAACTTTTGGTGGTGGAATGAAATCAATCCGATGAACGGTTTGCAAGATATCGACTGCCCTAGTTTGAAGCCGGAAACTGCTGAAACTGAAGCTGCAACTGCAGAAGTAAAGATTGACTTGCGAGGCCTACAAGATACTCCTCATCTGAACTGCGCTGTAGGTTCATCTGAACCTCCTCTGGAAGCCGAAACTTTTGGTGGTGGAATGAAGTCAATCCGACGGTCGGTTTGTGAGATATCGTCTGTCCTAGTTTGATAATGAAGCTGCTAATGCTAATGCTGCTGATCTAGGGTTTGCTACTACTGATATGAATCAGATTCATTGTACTATTTCTCTCTGCTGAATTATTGAAGATAAAAGAAGATTTGATCAAAGGGTTTCCCCACACATTGTGGGGTTTGTCCCTGGCTAGCCGCCACATCTTGTGTCTCCTGTCTTGGCTTGTTTTCTGTCGATTGTTTAATGTTCTATCTACACTTTACTTTATGTACATGTGATTGCTAATCGATGGAATATAATAAGAAAAAGAAGTAAAATGTTATAAGCATAGAACATACCATAACTTAACATAATCACTCCAAGCTTGTCCTCGAAACATATAGACTTCATCCCAGAACAAATGCTTTGTTAGCTATCTACTTGATTGTAGAATAGTACTGGATCCATACTGCTTCCTTCTGTACTAGATCTCATTGTGCTTTGACCTGTCATCATGTCGTCACCTGCACTTGATCAAACAATTCTGCAAGTAGTTTCTGAAGCCATATTAACAAGTTGCCAAACAAGTTGCAATATACTCTGCGTCTACAATACTGAGTGTGACAAATATCTGTTTGAAGAAATCATAACGGAGCCCAAATTGAAGCAATATTCTGATAAGCTCTTTATGTCTTTTGCACTCTATGCCCAATCTGAATTTGTCTATCCCTGCATTTGTACTTCACTTGTCTATCCCTGCATTTGTACTTCACTATTTGAGGCATATCTCAAACAATCACTGGTTTTTCTATAACCAATTGTACTATGTTGGTACTTCAACACATGTTGATCTTCATGCCTTGGCTCAACTGTAAGCTGATCAACTATTTTTTGGACTTTTTGGTTACCTTAACTGGGTGATCTTTCTGGAATATAGCTTCTATTGTGGCAATCTTGTTTGCTCCCTCTACCACTGCTACTTTCTAGCATATCAACTATCTAGCCTGAAAATTTCAATGACAATCCATCATCTCAAATTCAGAGGTCAACTTCCTCTGAAGCTAAAACAAGGCTTTTTGACTACTCCCTTTGTTACACAAGCAATTTTTTTTGCCACAGCTGCTTCATCTGACACATGCGTCCTTCTGCTTCATCAAAGATAAATCATATAGAGTCAACCTTGATCCATCAATCCAAAAAGACCAACCCCAACGTGTTTGCTTGTGATCGTACAAAGCCTTCTTCAATCATGAGACTTCTTCTCATGTACCTCAAAGCCCTGTGGTAGCTCTATGCATACTTCTTTCTCCTTAATTACTCCATTGAGAAAAACGATCCTTGCATCCTCTCCCTCTTTCTGGGAGAACCTTCTATTCTCAACTCTTGCTTTGTATTTGTCTACTGCATGCTAGATCTTGTATATCCATTTGGAAGTCACCATTGACTTTTCTTCGACACAATCTAGGTATACTCCAAACTTGCTGACCTGCTTGGATTTCATCTAGTACAATATCTCTCAACACAAATACTGATTCTGGGAAAGTCCTCTGTCACAAGCTTTGCTTCATTCTTCAACTTCTTCCATCTGTTGCTAGAGCCTTGGCAACCTTCACTATGTCCCTGCAATCCTCATTAGGAGGCCATGGAAGAACAATTATAGCCCAACAAAAAGGAACAAAGACAAGAGGCTATCTAAGAGTAAAACAACAACAATAATTAAGAGAGATATAAGTTACTTATCTTTTGAGGAACATAGGAAATGTCAGCTACCTTTTGATCTTAGCCTTCTTGCATCTTTATCATGATGTCATTCCTTCCATGCATAGGCCAGGGCTTCTTCTTACAGTGGAAATGTTAACTAGATCCAGGGTTTTATCCACAAACCCTAGGATTTTTACATTCAAGACTTTTAGTCATCTAGGATAAACCCTAGTTACATTTTGCACCTCTTGCAAGTTTGTTAAATTTTGGTATGTTCTATGCTTAGAGCAATTTACCTCAATTTTTCATATTAGCCCAATGTCAATATTCAGATTAGTAATCACATCAGCGTGATAGTAAAGTGCAGATATAACATAAACATAAACAATAGAAGACAAGCCAAGACAAGAGGACACAAGATGTGGCACCAACTAGGGACAAACCCGAATGTGGGGAAGCCCTTGATCAATTCTTCTTATATTCTTCAATAGTTCAACAGAGAGAGATAGTACAAATATACAAATCTGAGATTTTATGACAGCAGTAGAAAGTACATCATTGTGACAGTCTTCAACCAATCATCAAGAGTTCTGTAGCATATCCTGATGGAACATTCCTTCGATTTCTAGTTGCTCCAGCAGTTCTGGTTAGGGCACAATATGCAGCCCTAAAATGCCTTGACTGTGAGAAATTGCTGATGTGATAAGGGCCCTTGAAGTAGTCCTAAACTTCCTTCATAATCTCCAAACAATCCTAAGAGAGAAGCTCTAAGAAACCCTTGCTATGATGCTATGGCATGTGGCCTAGCACATAGCAACACTGTAGTAAATGTCCTGAAAACATCATCAACGCAGCAGCACTTTCAAGCATCTAACTGTGTACATATACAGATCTATGGAGCAGATCCCTTCAACGCATTCCTTCAATGACTGTGGCTTATCAACCTAGCAAACAGTCCTTAAGGCATGCCTAGAACAACTTCCTTCATCACACTGTCATCTACAACAAAACACGATGTCTATCCATGCATCTTAATGATGTGTTAAGACACTTTCTTGCTGTGTTATAGGGCTACCTCTGCTGCGGCTTAGGGTCTTTACTTAGCTGTGAATTAGGGCTCCATTGACAGTGGATTAGGGATCCTTTATGACTGCGGATAAGGGATTCTTTTGGCTGCGTATAGGAGCTTCTTCAGGCAACGTATTAGGGCCTTCATTGACAGCATATAAAGGCTCCTTGACTGCGTATAAGGGCCTCTTGGACAACGGATTAAGGTCTCCTTTAGCTGTGTTTGAGAGTCTCCTTTAACAGTGGATTAAGGTCCCTTCTTGACATGCAGCTAGGGCACTTTAGGACTGCGTATTAGGGCTCCTCGATAGCTGTGGATCTGGCCGTACCCTTGCTTGGATAGGAGCCTTCCTTTGCTGTGGATTAGGCTTGTGTATGAGGCTTCCTTGACTGCGGCCAGATCTCCTTAAACTGCGGCTAGGTGTCTCTCTCTTCAACTGCGTCTAGGGCATGTTGTCTTGTTGCGTCTAGAACACTTCCTTCACTACATCTAGGGCTTCTCCCTCTTGACATCTCTAGCCAGCAAACCCAAACGAGTGGAGAGAGATCATAAGAGAAGTGAGTCTGTCTCAAATGACTTGAAGACTCTTCTATTTATAATGCCACGTTGAGGTTGAGCTGGGGTAATTTGCTTGCTGGCTGACCTTGACAAATTGTCAAATAATACAAATAAATTCATATCTCCATAAATACATGTCAGAATTGGATGATCTTTAGATCAATCTTACACCTCTTGAAAAAAGGAATCCAAGAAAAATATCAGCTGCCATAAATAAGATGACCCACATGGAGTTTGGCACTAGTTGCCAATTTTAACACTCCTCAACTAGGGAGAACTCCATATGCTAATCCATTTGTCAGTCTGTACTATCTCTGCAATTAATGCAGTGCCCTGCATTACTCTGCTATGCTCTACTGAGCTATGAAGAAGAAGAAGTGATCGAGAATCTATAATACCATTCTCTACTGACCCGAAGTCAGTCCTAGATAAAAGAGAGTGTCTCATACCACTCTTACTGATCTGAAATCAGTTCCAAATAAAGAGAGTGTCTCATACCACTCTTACTGATCCAAAATCAGTTCCAAATAAAGAGGGCGTCTCATACCACTCTTACTGATGCAAAATAAGTTCCAAATAAAGAGGGTGTCTCATACCACTTTTACTAATCCGAAATCAGTTCCAAATAAAGAGAGCGTCTCATACCACTCCTACTGATCCGAAATAAGTTCCAAATAAAGAGAGTGTCTCATAGCACTCTTACTGATCCGAAGTCAGTTCCAATTGTTCCCAGATCAATATCATCCTAGCATTGGGAGTACGGTAGTACACGATGCGTCCATCGGTAGTACTATGGTCCCTATCCTCATTTCCCTACTCATTGGCAAGATGAGAGGTACTTCCCATGAGTCCCAGATTGCATGGGTAGGATGTCTCAGTAGGAGAAGGATGAACCACTCATCCTACCTACATGTTGCCATGGGGTATCCTAGGGGAAGGCTGAACCACTCACCTTGTACACAAAAAATCACGAGGGGAAGGCTGGACCACTCACCCTATGATTGTGTCTCAGCAAGAGAGGGATGAACCACTCATCCTGCCTACAGAGCAAACCATTAGGGGAAGATTGAACCACTCACCCTATGGTTGCTCATTGCTCCAAGAAGTATCCCATGCTCCCCATAGCTCCCAGAGCTCAATATCCATATCATATAGGGCCCTCAGGAGAGGGTCTCTCCACGACTCCTAGTCGTTCTCGGAAAGTCAAGAATTTGACCTTTCCTAGGGGCTTTGTCAGAATATCGGTAACCTGCTCATTAGTCCCAATATGATGGAGCCTTATTGCTCCTCGTTTTACCATATCCTAGATAAAGTGGTACCTGAGGTCTATGTAATTGGAGCGATCATGAAATATGAGATTCTCTCATAATTAGATCCCACTTTGGTTGTCGCAAAGGATCATGGTGATATCCAATGCATGTCCAAACAACTCACTGAAGAGCTTCCTCAAAGAGACAGCTTCACAAGACACCATACTCGCAGCTATGTATTTGGCCTCATCGGTGCTCAAAGAAACCGACTTCTGCTTCCTGCTCATCCAGGATATCGAAGCAAAACCCAAAGAGAAACAACACTCATAAGTGCTTTTGCGATCCACCATACTGCCTGCCCAATCAGTATCAGAATAACCATGCAGCTTCACAGCTCTAGTAGTGTAACTTAGTCCATGAGTGATTGTGTCCCGAAGATATCTCAGAAGATTCTTGGCACCAACAAAATGTGAGTGATGAGGCTCAACCATATGTTGGCTCAACATTCTAACTGCAAAACATATATCCGGACGGGAGTTCACCAAGAACATCAATGCTACTATGAGTTGACGAAACTCAGAGGCATTTCCCAATTCAGGTCCGGCAACACTACCGCATAACTTCTTAAAGTTAAGCTCCATTAGGGTAATCAAAGGCTTGCAGTACACCATTTCAAATTCGGATTCCAACTCCCTCTTATGTTTGTAAATGAGAGGGTTTACACCCGTCAGAAAGAGGTCGTCCATATAAAGCACCAGTATGAGAGGTCTATCATCCACAACCTTAAGGCAAAGGTTTGGATCAACTTTACTCCTAGTGAATCTCAGCTTCATCAGATAGTTGTCAATCCTCTCACACCAAGCCCGGGGTGCTTGCTTCAAACCATAGAGAGCTTTCTTCATCCTGCTTATATGGGATTCCTGATCATGAACGTCAAGCCCCTTGGTTTGTTCCACATCTATGGTCTTGATATTACTTGTAAGTTTTCCTACGGTACATACTGGACATATACCTTCATGCTCTTTTTTGAACTCGGGCATCCCTGTCACCATCTGTCTCACATCGGGTAGGGCCTCACAATGAAGATGGGCAAACTTCCGATGCCATAGTTTAGTTTGAAGAGATGTGTCGCAAGACATGGCCCCCAATGGACTTCCTGCAACTTGATACAAAGTGCCAACCCTAAACCCAAGAGTAAAAGCATCTTTAAAACTCCTTTTCCAAACACATACCTTTCCATCGATGAATGCCACCTTGTGACCTTTGTCTTATGAATGCCACCTTGTAACCTTTGTCTTCCATTGCCGAAATGGACACCAGGTTCTTCTTGAGATCAGGTACATATAGAACTTCTTGTAAATGAATCGAGTTACCCTGATCCAATTGAAGAGTAACATTCCCTACACCCTTTACAGGATAGGTGGCATCGTCTCCAAGAATAAGCTTCAAGTTTGTTTCCTTCTCTATCAAATTAGAGAGAGCTTCCTTGTATCCGGTGAAGTGCTTTGAAGCAGCACTATCAATAAGCCATTTTCCTAAAGAGTCCGGAGGAGAGGAAGTGGAGAGGGCCGATATAAGATAATACTCTTTTTGCTTATCAGAAACAACATTTGATTCTTCATACCCGGAGTTCCTTGCTTTCTTGGAGGGTCGACCATTTCCTTGATGTCTTGCATTCCTTTTTCCTTTGCCATTGTACCTATCATTCCTTCGATCATTGTTGTTGAAGTTGCCCCTGGAATGATTGTGATCATCATCATGTGATGTGTCCCTTCTATTTGGACACTCCCTCGCATAGTGGCCAAACTTATTGCAAGCAAAGCATCTGCCTTTCCTTCCACCCTTAGATTCGAGCTTTCCATTGAAATGACCTTTAGACCCTGCATTATTTCTCCTTTTGGTATGAGCGGTGAAAGCAATAGGGTTGCCTCTATTAGGAGGCATTTCTTACTCCACCATTCTGATTCCTTCTTGAATGCATCTCGACATCAATTCTTCAAACCCTAGAATTTGGTCCTTATTGAGAATAGTGGTTCTAAATATATACCACTCAAGTGGGAGCCCTCCAAGAGTAGTGATAGTAAGTTCCATGTCAGGAATGACTTCTCCAATCAATAGAAGATCATTCTTGATCTCAATGATCCTTAAGAAGTAGGATTGAATATCCTCGTCCTTGCCCTTCTTAATTTCCTTCAACTTATTTTTGAGGAACAAAGTTTGATTTGCATCACCAACCTTGAACATGCTTACCAATCTGTCATAGATCTCCTTGGAGGTGTTCAAATCGGAGATGTAGGCCACTAGATGCTTGTCAATGGAATCTCTGATAATCTTTTTCGCTTTGACTTCACCTTTGGTGTGCTTGTTCTTTGTAGCAGCTGGTGCATTTGATGGAGGCTTAGGGATTTTACCCTTCACATAATCCAACACTTCCTGTTCTTCCAATGTCAGATCAAGAAACATCTTCCATCCGTGATAGTCAAAATTTTCATGGAGCTTGTCTTCAGCCGGGAAGTGAGATGAGGAACCCATTGAGCCTTTGTCCTTATCCAACTGTCTTAGGTGATTTCTCTTTCACTCTTGCTTGGGTTCTGTCTTCACCTCAACTCTGATACCATGTTAAATTTTGGTATGTTCTATGCTTAGAGCAATTTACTTCAATTTTTCATATTAGCCCAATGTAAATATTCAGATTAGCAATCACATTAGCATGATACTAAAGTGCAGATCGAACATAAACATAAATAGTAAAAGACGAGCGAAGACAAGAGGACACAAGATGTGGCACCGGCCAGGGACAAACCCCAATGTGGGGAAACCCTTGATCAATTCTTCTTATATTCTTCAATAGTTCAACAGAGAGAGATAGTACAAATATACAAATCTGAGATTTTATGACAACAGTAGAAAGTACATCATTGTGACAGTCTTCAACCAATCATCAAGAGTGCTGTAGCATATCTTGATGCAACATTCCTCTGATTGCTAGCTGCTCCAACAATTGTAGTTAGGGCACAATATGCAGCCCTAAACTCCCTTGACTGTGAGAAATTGCTGATGTGATAAGGGCCCTTGAAGTAGTCCTAAACTTCCTTCATAATCTCCAAACAGTCCTAAGAGAGCAGCTCTAAGAAACCCTTGCTATGATGCTATGGCTTGTGGCCTAGCACATAGCAACAGTGTAGTAAATGTCCTCAAAACATCATCAACGTAGCAGCACTTTCAAGCATCTAACTGTGTACATATACTGATCTATGGAGTAGATCTCCTCAACGCATTCCTTCAACGACTGTGGCTTATCAACCTAGCAAACAATCCTTAAGGCATGTGTAGAACAACTTCCTTCATCACACTATCATCTACAACAAAACAGGATGTCTATCCATGCATCTTAATGCTGTGTTAAGACACTTTCTTGTTGCGTTCTAGGGCTACCTCTGCTGCGGCTTAGGGTCTTTACTTAGCTGTGAATTAGGGCTCCATTGACAGTGGATTAGGGCTCCTTTATGACTGCGGATAAGGGATTCTTTTGGATGCGTATAGGAGCTTCTTCAGGCAACGTATTAGGGCCTTCATTGACAACATATAAAGGCTCCTTGACTGCGTATAAGGGTCTCTTGGACAACGGATTAAGGTCTCCTTTAGTTGGGTTTGAGAGTCTCCTTTGATAGCGGATTAAGGTCCCTTCTTGACCTGCAGCTAGTGCACTTTAGGACTGCATATTAGGGCTCCTCCATAGCTGTGGATCTGGCCTTACCCTTGAATGGATAGGAGCCTTCCTTTGCTGTGGATTGGGTCTGCGTATGAGGCCTCCTTGACTGCGGCCAGATTCCTTCAACTGTGGCTAGGTGTCTCTCTCTTCAACTGCGTCTAAGGCATGCTGTCTTGCTGCATCTAGAACCCTTCCTTCACTGTGTCTAGGGTTTCTCCCTCTTGACCTCTCTAGCCACCAAACCCAAACGAGTGGAGAGAGATCATAAGAGAAGTGAGTGTGTCTCAAATGACTTGAAGACTCTTCTATTTATAATGCCACGTTGAGGTTGAGCTGGGGTAATTTGCTTGTTGGCCGACCTTGACAAATTGTATCAATCCTACACCTCTCGAAGAGAAGAATCCAAGAAAAATATCACCTGCCATAAATAAGATGACTCACATGGAGTTTGGCCCTAGTTGCCAATTTTAACAAAGTTCAATCAGACTTTGTAATACCCGTATCCAAATGTCCGAAAACCATAGAGTCCCTGTGCTTCAACAAACAATCAAGGATATTCCATGTTGATATTGGACTAAGTAGATGTGTCAAGATTAGGGATTTTCCAAAGTGATGTCTTCATTAAGAGATATTGGACTATGGATGCAATATGGTAGACCCATGGTATATTTGGTTATTGCTTCAGCAGTACTAGCAATGATATTCTTACATCTCTATATTTTCAGCTAAACATTGATTTTGACCTATCCAATCCAAGTAGCTTATCCTTTATCATAGCAATAGAAATAATAAGGGTACATCAAGTTCTGCAAATGACTCATCTTACTTGAGAGGATTTTGGTCTTCAAACTTGAAAATAGGACTCAACCTCTTTGTCATATCCAACGAACTTGCTGTTGAAATTGTAGCTGGGTTCAATCTTCATAATTATGATTTTGTAATGAGTCAATAAGAATTTATTTGAGTCAAAAGAAAAATGATTTTATGATGTCCCATTTGGACATTTAAAAGAATGAAAATTGAATTTTAAAAGTATATTTTTTATGTGTCAAAGTAGACCAAGTTGGCCCTCCAGAAGACAAATTGGCTTGCACAAAAGATGTGTCCCTTCGCATGAACAAACAACTATAAATAGAGCCAATTTGTCTCCATCAAACACACACTTCGATGATTTGATATGAGGCAAGAAGAATGAGATTCTGAGATAGTAATACGAGGTTTCTGAGGCTAACTTATGAGCAATTTGAACTGTCATGTTTGAGGCATATGAATGATGCAGATTTGAGGCCAATACGAATCTATGAAAAATGCGAAGTCTAAGGCAATCTCTGTAATGCGAATTCTGAGGCAATCTCTCTGTGAAGCAAAGTCTGGGGCAACCATCTTATGCGAAGTTTCTGAGGTTGACACAAAGTTCCGTGGTTGGAATAGAGGACTAAATTCGGGGCAATCTTGTGGACAATCCTGTGACAAACATGTGACATCTTGTGGACTGTATTCTGGACAGACATGTTGAAGGACTGACTTGGCACTTGGGTTGTCATGCTATCATACTGGTCAGTTTGTCTATGACTTGAATTTCTCTGGTTGAAGATGATTTTATAAGGAAGGATTTGCTAGGTTTCCCCTTGTGGGTTTTTTTGCCCTAGCCACGGGCCTAATCTCTGGTGTTTCTTGTCTCTTGTATCTCTACTTTCTTTATGTTTTCGAATGTGTAATTTCTTGATGATTTAACTGAATAATGTAAATGGTAAAAGGAAACATATATATCAGTCACAAGTAATTATCATGATTAAAAATTGAACATTGCAATTGAATTTCAACATGGTATAAGAGCTAGGCCAGGAAAGAGAGATGAAGCTGTCCTTCAACGAAAGTCATTTGTGTTAAAATTGGCTACTAGGGCCAAACTCCATGTGGGTCATTTATGGCAGCGGATATTTTTGTTGGATTCCTCTTGTCGAGAGGTGTAGGATTGATCTAAGGATCATCCGATTCCGACATGTATTCATGGAGATATGAATTTATTTGTGTTATGGGACAATTCGTCAAGGTTGGCCAGCAACCAAATTGCCTCCGCTTGTGCTCAACGTTTTAGCATAAAAAGAGGTGGCTTTCCAGTCATTTGCACACACACTCTTCTTGTGATCTCTTCCTCTCCACATGTCTTTGGGTTTTTGTGGGAGGAGAGATCCTAAGAGATTAGGCAGCCCTAATAAGAAGAAGCCCTAGCTCTACGCTGTCATGAAGGAGGCTTCAATGAAGCTACAATAACGAGCAAGGAGAGATCTAATCGCAGGTCTAGGAGAGACCCTATTTGCTGTCCTAAAAGACTTCCTAACGCTGTCCTAAAGGAAGGAATCCTAGCTGTAATAAGGAAGAGTCCTAATCACAGAGATCTGGCCACTTCCCTAACCCTAAACACAGTGATGAAGGCAGAATGCCCTAGCCGTAGGTCTAAAGGGAGTTTATGCAGTGGAGGAGACCTGTCCACGCAGCAAGAAGATGTCACCTAACCGCAGTCACTAGAAGCCTCTCCGCTGCCCTAAAATGAAGGTTCTATGCAACGTAATGTAGGATCCTTTCACGCTGGGCAGAGGAGCCCTTATCTACCCCTAAAAGCAGTCAAAAGGAAGACGGTTCACGCTGTCCTAACCACAGTCTTATGAGTCACAGACTGGTGCGCTAGACGCTGTCAATTCACAGTCCATGAAGGGAACTCAATCCGCAGTTAAGGAGGATAGTTAGAAGGAATGTTAGAAGACTGCTAGAGACAGTTAAGTAGAGACCTTAACGCTATCTCTATATACCCTAACGCTGCCCTAAACACAGTCATGGTAAAGTCCTTAATGCTGTCCATAAGGAGATCCCTAACTCGTCGTTCTAGGCCGCAGTTAACAAGGGGTTCATCTATAGCAAAAGGAGGATGTACATACGACGCTGTAAGGAAAGGTGACTGTGCAGTTATAAGGCTGATTGGAAGACAGTGCTGTCATGATGCTGTAGATGTTAAGCATGTTAATGACTGTCTGGGCATATTGGTGAAGAGCTTGATTTGAAGGGTTGCTACAGCTAGCTGCTTTGCTAGGTTGTAAGCCATAGCAAGTAGCTAAGTCTGTCCCATGACAATATTGCAGTGTACACCACAGTGATGATGAACAGTATATTAAGATGCAGCATACTTGGATGGATTTAGCATGAATAATGAATGGATTGATGAATGCAGTGATTGCTGTGGGCAACATGGTGCAGTATGGTGCAGCACAATGAATGCAACATGGGGCAACATTATGGTACATCATGATAATGATGGGCATGGATGTATAGCACTAGATTGTTGATGATGGGTACATCATGATGATGAGGTATTGCAGCATTGCAGCGCGGTGATGAGAGCAACTCAGTGATTGGGTGCAACACAGTGTCAGGGGCAGCATGATGATTGGGTGCAGCACAGTGAGGTGCAACACAATGAGATGCAGCATGGTGATGGAGTCATCTGTTGAAGTTTCTAAGTTTACTTAGTTTAGAAACCCTTCATGCAATTTTTCTGATTTATTCCTACCTACTTGTTATGTTTATTTAACAAGTTATTTACAAAGTAAATACTGAAAATAAACACCAGTGCATGCTCAACATATTACAGATCAACAACTAAAAGAAACAAGAACAAACACACCACATGACACCATTATTTTTGGACCAATGTCCCCCGAAAAACCCAATGCGGGAAAACCAGTGCAGCTATCTGAGGGTTTTCTTATTAAGCAATATCAAAGTACAATCTAGGTGCCGAAATTGGCCTACTCAACAAAGAATTTCCTTAGCAGCTATACCTCACAGTTTGAGAGAAATCTCCTGGCTGAAACCTCAGAAAATCCTTCCGGCAGCTCCTCAGCACAAAATTAATCTGCAACCCCAGCGTCTGCACAATCTGGACTGTGTCAGCCCCTCTCTGTCGCACGCTGGCCCTGCATCAACCTTTCTTGGCCTGCGTTAGCCCCAGGAGGCCCTACCTCAGCTTTCTGGGCCTCTGCGTCAGACAGGTTGGCCTCTCTGGTGCTCTGCGCAGCACTTGGCTGCCTCTGCGTGGCCCTGCGTGAGCCCTTGCTGGCTCTGCGTCACTCTCCTTGGCTACTGCGCTGCTCTCCTGGCACAATCTCTGCCTTCTTTGATTTTTTGTACTCAATGCCCCTCAGCTGCTCTCCCGATCACTGATTCTATCTCTCTTAGCAAACCCCGCCCTAGAGAATAGAATGATTGATCACTCTGGTGTACTCTCCAAGTGACCCTCAAGCCTCCTCTTATATTTTTCCTGTTGACATCTCAACGGCCAAGATTAAGTCCCTAATCAACAGCTAATATTAGATCTGGCTTGATCCATGTCTTTTGGACCATTCTAACACAGATTCATATTAATACACATTAATATTTTATTTTCCCTAAGTTTAGACTTAGGGACTCCATTAAAAATATTAATTATTTTAATATCTCATGATCTGTTTAGAATCTGCCCAAACCCTTTCTGGGTATTGGAGATCTCATGTGCCCCAAGCTCTCCACCAAATTTCGTGGCTAGAGCACATCCGATGCTACCCCAAATCAACATCACCTTGGAGGATCAGTTGAAGCAGTATGCCTTCACCTGAGATCAAATCAACTACCTCATTATGTTTTTTTCATGGTGAAGATCTTTGCTCTTATCTTGTCGAGTCAAAGTGTTGACTTCTGATGTATATGTACTATCTCTCTCTCTGATGAACTATTGAAGAACATAAGAAGAATTGATCAAGGGTTTCCCCACATTAGCGTTTGTCCCTGGCTAGCACCACATCTTGTGTCCTCTTCTCTTGGCTTGTTTTCTGTGATTTATGTTTATGTTCTATCTAGATTTTACTATCATGCTAAATGTGATTGCTAATTTGGAATTGATATTGAGCTAATATGGAAAATTGAAGTAAATTTGCTATCAGCATAGAACATACCTAAAATTAACATTGTACCAGAGCTGAGGTGGAGACAAAGCCCAAGCAAGAGTGAAAGAGCAATCAGCAAAGACAGTTGGAAAGGACAAAAAGGCTTAATGGGTTCCTCATCCTTCTTCAAATTCACCAAGGGTGAAGTTGAATCAAAGAAGATCATCAAAGTGGCGTAGTGGAAGCATTTGTTGGCCTACCTAAAGATCACTTCAATGGGAAGTCCGGATCTAAGGGTGGAAGGAAAGGCAGATGCCTTGCTTGCAATAAGATTGGCCATTATGCGAGGGAGTGTCCGAATAGAAGGGACACATCACTGATGATGATAACAATCATTTCAGGGACATCTTTAATGATCGGAGGAATGACAGGTAATGCAAGACATCAAGGAAATGGCCGACTCTTCAAAGAAAGCAAGGAACTCCAGACTCTTTGGGAATCTGGGTTATTGATTGTATTGCTTCAAAGCACTTCATCAAATAGAAGGAAACTCTCTCTAATTTGGTAGAGATGGAAATAATCATGGGGATTATACTTGGAGTCAATGCCACCTATCCCCGAAAGGGTGTAGGGAATGTTACCCCTCAATTGAATGAGGGTAACACAATTCATTTACAAGAAGTTCTTTATGTACCTGATCTCAAGAAGAACTTGGTGTCCATTTCAGCGATGGAAGTCAAAGGTTTCAAGGTGGCATTCATCGATGGAAAGGTACATGTTTGAAAATGGAATTTTCAAAGATGCTTTTATTCTTGGGTTCAGGGTTGGCAATTTATATCAAGTTGCAGGAAGTCCATTGGGGACCATGTCAGTTGACACATCTCTTCTATAGCACCGAAGGTCTGCTTATTATGGGGCCCTACCCGATGTGAGTCAGATGGCGACAGGGATGTCTGAATTAAAGAAGAGCATGAAGATACATGTCCAATGTTGGAATTTCTAAGTCTAACTGTTATAAATCCTTCTTGTACTTTCTGATTTATTTCTTCCTACTTGTTCTGTTAATTAACAAGTTATTTACCATGTAAATACTGAAAATAAATACAAGTACAGTCTCAACACATACAGATCATCAATTGAAGGAAAAACAAGCACACAAGTGACACCGTTATTTTTGGACTAATGTCCTCGGAAAAACCCAATGCGGGAAAACCGGTGCAGTTATATGAGGGTTTTATTCTTAAGCAATTTTAGAATACAATCTGGGTGCTAGAAATGGCTCACCCAACAGAGAATGCCCTCGGCAGTAGTACCTCTCAGTCGGAGACAGATATCAGCCCCAATTTGCCCCACGAAATCTCCTAGCGTCAACCTCTATGGTCTGCGTCAGCCTCTCTGGCCTAGCGTCAACCTCTCTGGGCTCTGCGTCAGGCTCTGGAGCCTCTGTGTCTCCCATGCTGGCCCTCCTTAGGCTCTGCGCAACTCCTTGCTGCCTCTGAGTGGCCTCTGGCTGCTTCTGCGTGGCCTCTAGCTGGCTCTGCGTCAACCCTCTCTCGGCTTCTACGCTGATGCTCCTAGTACTATCTCTGCCTCTCTACTACTGCATTCACTGCAACTCTGATCATTCCTTCGATTTCCTCAGCAAGCCCTGCCCCTGAAAATCAAATTCTTGATCAACTCGGTGTATTCTCCAAGTGACCCCCAAACCTCCTCTTATACTTTTCTCGTTGACAATTCAACGACCGAGATTAAGTCCCTAATTAATGGCTAAGATTAACTTTGGCTTGATCCATGAATTTTGGACCCTTCTAACACAGTTTTATATTAATTCACATTAATATTTTATTTTCCCTAAGTTTAGACTTAGGGACTCCATTAAAATATTAATTATTTTAATATCTCCCAAACTGTTTAGAATTTGCCTAAACCATTTCTGGGTATTGGAGATCTCATGTGTTTTAGCCTCTCCACCAATTTTCGTGGCTAGAGCACATCCAATGATACCCCAAATCAACATCCGAGATGTACAGAAAGAAAATCTTACAAGGGTACTGTTCCCCTCATGTAGCAAGTCCACAGGTTTGGAACAACTCGAGGGGTTTAAGATTCATGATTAGGAATCTCGTGTATGCAGGTTGTAGAAAGCTCTTTATGATTTAGAGCTAACACCCCGGGCATGATATGAGAGGATTGATAGCTGTTTGATGAAGCTGAGGGTCACTAGGAGTGACATTGATCCAAACCATTGCTTGAAGGTTGTGGATGATAGACCTCTCATACTGGCACCTTATGAGGAAGACCTCTTTCTGACAGGTGCAGACCCTCTCATTTACAAACGTAAGAGGGAGTTGGATTCCGGTTTTGGAATGGTAAACTGCAAGCCCGTGACTATCTCAATGGAGCTTAACTTTTAGAAGTTATGTGGTAGTGATGTCGGACCTGATTTGGGAAATGCCTTTGAGGTTCATAAACTCATTCTAGCATTGATGTTCTTGGTGAACTCCCGTTCAGATATATGTTTTGTAGTTAGTATGTTGATCTCATATATGGTTGAGCCTCACTAGATTGGTGCCAAGAATCTTCTAAGATATCTTCAGGGCACAATCTCTCATGGATTGAAATACACTGCAGAAAATGTGAAGCTGCATGATTATTCGAATGCTGACTGGGCAGGCAGTGTGGAGGATCGCAAGAACACTTCTGGGTGCTGGTTCTCTTTGGGTTCTGCTACAATATCCTGGATGAGAAGGAAGCATAAGTCGATTGCTTTGAGCACTGTTGAGATCGAATACATAGCTACGAGTATGACCTTGTGTGAAGCTGCCTGGTTGAGGAAGCTCTTTAGTGAGCTGTTTGGACACATGCTGGATACCACCATGATCTTCTGTGACAACCAAAGAGGAATTTGATTGTTGAGGAATCCCATATTTTAAGATTGTTCCAAGCATATAGACATTAGGTACCACTTTATTTGGGATATGGTACATTGAGGAGCAAGAAGGTTCCATCGCATTGACACTGATGTGTAGGTCGCCGACATGCTGTCGAAGCCCCTGGGAAAGGTCAAATTTGTGACTTTCCGAGAACGACTAGGAGTCGTGGAGAGACTCTCTCCTAAGGGTCTTGTATGATATGGACATTGAGCTCTGGGAGCTCCGGGGGCTTGGGGGTACATCTTGGAGCGATGAGAAACCATAGGGTGAGTGGTTCTACCTTCCCCTAGTGATTTGTTGTGTACAAGGTGAGTGGTTCAGCCTTCCCCTGGGATACCCCTGTCGACATGTAGGCAAGATGAGTGGTCCATCCTTCTCATGCCGAGACATCCTACCCAGCAGTCTGGGACTCATGGGAAGTACCTCTCATTTGGCCAATGAGCAGGGAGATGAGGATAGGGACCATAGTAGTACTGATGGACGCATCGTGTTACTACCGTACTCCCTATTCTAGGATGATATTGATCTGGGATCAATTGGAACTGACTTTGGGTCAGTAAGAGTGGTATGATACACTCTCTTTACTTGGAACTAATTTTGGATCAATAAGAGTGGTATGACACACGATCTTCATTGGGACTGACTTCGGGTTAGTAAGATTGGTATGTGTTGGAATTTCTAAGTCTAACTGTTAGAAATCTTTCCTGTACTTTTTGATTTATTTCTTCCTACTTGTTCTGTTAATTAACAAGTTATTTACCATGTAAATATTGAAAATAAATACAAGTACAGTCTCAATGCATACAAATCATCAACTGAAGGAAAAAACAAGCACACAAGTGACATCGTTATTTTTGGACTAATGTCCCCGGAAAAACCCAATGCGGGAAAACTGGTGCAACTATCTGAGGATTTTATTATTAAGCAGTTTCAGAATACAATCTGGGTGCCACAAATGGCTCACCCAACAGAGAATGCCCTTGGTAGTATTACCTCTCAGTTGGAGACAGATATCAGCCCCAATTTGCCCCATGAAATCTCCTAGCGTCAGCCTATAGGGTTTGCGTCAGCCTCTCTGGCCCAACGTCACTCTCTCGGGGCTCTGCATCAGCCTCTACGTCTCCCACGCTGGCCCTCCTCAGGCTCTGCGCAACGCCTGGCTGCTTCTGCGTGGCCTCTAGCTGGCTCTGTGTCAACCCTCTCCCTACTTCTGTGTTGATGCTCCCGATACTATCTCTGCCTCCCTGCTACTGTATTCACTGCCCCTCAGCTGCAACTATGATCACTCCTTCGATTTCCTCAGCAAGCCCTGCCCCAGAAAATTGAATTCTTGATCAACTTGGTGTGTTCTCCAAGTGACCCTCAAGCCTTCTCTGATACTTTTCTCGTTGACAATTACGGCCAAGATTAAGTCTTTAATCAACGACTAAGATTAGATCTGGCTTGATCCTTGACTTTTGGACCATTCTAACTCAGTTTTATATTAATTCACATTAATATTTTATTTTCCCTAAGTTTAGACTTAGGGACTCCATTAAAAATATTAATTATTTTAATATCTCCCAAACTGGTTAGATCTGCCCAAACCATTTCTGGGTATTGGAGATCTCATGTGCTTTAGCCTCTCCACCAATTTTCGTGGCTAGAGCACATCCAATGCTACCCCAAATCAACACTTCCTCTTAGCAAGGACTGTGCTCTAGTAATACTCCTCACTGAGCATCACCTTGATTATTCGGCACCGGTCCTTGTGCTAATGCTAGGCCTGCTGCCCAACATCCTCTGCACTGATGCATCATGTACTGCTACACATGGCCCTGCCACTGCCACTGCTGCATTTGTACAACAACTCCCTCTGCATCCATGCTGCTGCCCATGGCCCTACCACTGCCACTGCTGCATCTGCACTGCAATCCCTCTCATCATGCTGCCCAGTGTTGCCCATAGCACTGCCACTGCTAACTATTGCACTGCCTCAGTTACTGAGAAGTAAGTAACTGATCTCCCAACTTTGACATCTCCGTCAAGTTAGAAACACTCCCGATGCTGAAGCTCCCTTTGTCATTGACAAGTGCTCCCTCTCTGACCTCTGCATTGCTGCAACAACTCTGTGCATCTCGTACTGCTGCCTTACGCTTCATCCACATCCGTCTCTACCAACATCTGTCAGTCCTGCTACTCCTCTTTGGGGCTCTTGTAGAAGGGTATAATCCAAGAGTACCTCGAACGGTACTGATGTCTGCAACGCACTGAGCTGCTGCTTGCTGAACCTGTTGCATTCGTTCTTCTGAGACCTCTGTGTCCAACATGCTTCCCTGCATCTGCGTGTGCATCCCCTGTATGTGCGCGAGCTTTCCTTCAATATTCGTCGTGATTGTGAAGGCCTCGTCAATCCATCGCTGAACATGTGCTTTGAGAACTGCTTCCTTATGTCATGCTGCGTCCACCTTCTCCTTCAGTGCCTTAGCTTGCTGCATCCTCGCAAGTCGCTGAGTGAGGATGACTGTCTGGGTAGTTCCTCGGACATTGTTGTACTGCTGCTGGAGTTCTCGTGCCTCTGTCTCTAGGCGCTGGATGTTGGGATCCTCCTGCAAAGTCGTGAGGACCTCAAGTGCTTGTTCCAACATGCTGGTACAGTCTCGTATTGCACCCCCAATTTCTTCCAACCTTGCTGCGATAGTGCTAGCGTGCTGTTCTCTGACTTCCGGGGGAGTGGAAGGCTGCGCCTTCAACCGCAGCTCGACAATCTGAAGATTTAGCTCCAGTTGAACCTTTGTCGTTTCTTCCCTGGCCTCACGGACATCGGTTGCCAAGCTGTGGATCCGCACCTCTACCGGTAGATCTGCTGGGATGGCCAACTCCGGGACGTGTCTACAAGCATCGTCTACCACCTGCTCCAATCGTTGATTCTGCGCACCAATTCGTCGCGCTGCAAGCTAAGCTGTTCTATGTTTATCTTTTGTTCGTAAGAATTTGGATCGCGCGGCTCTCCCTAGTGGTTATCCCATCCTGCAACAAATATAGTGTCTCTCGCAGAAGCGCAGCCAAATTAAGGCCAAGGCCTTTGATCATGCTAATCGACAATCGATCCATCACATTTGACGACACTAGAGCTCCCTTCGGCAATACTATTGTATTTGCCATCCTTGCACGCAACATTTGCTCTGCTGCTGAAGTTCCTGCTGCGATGTGGGTCGAAAGGGTACCCACCTGTAATTCCTACAGCTGCGCCTTGAGGGCCCCCAACACAGTCTGATGCTCCTGCATAAAATCTTGAAGCGCTTCATTTGTGACATCGCGGAACGTCTCGCCGATGTCATGGAGATCACCTTTAGTTAAGGTGATCGGGTCAATGGCCAACTTCAAGGCCTTGACCTTCTTCCTTGGTCCTGCTTGCTCTGTGATGTGTGGCCGCTTCAACTGTGTGGACGCGGTCCCTGGGTCCGCGCTCCCTTCTGTTGTTTCTGTTTCTTCTACTTCCTGCCCTGTGAGGATGTTGCTTGGTCCTCATCCGCCTTTGCTGTTGCTTCTACCGCCGCCTGTGCTGCTGGTGTAGCATTTGCAGCCTTTTTCTGTCCCGCAGATTTCTGTGTCGCTTCCCCCGCTGCCTTTTCCTTAGCTGTTGCTGTTTCTTGTTGCCTTTTTTCGGCCAATTGTGTGACGCGCAGCTTGGCATCGTCCTTCTTCTGTGCTGCCGCCTTCTCAAGTTCTGCTAGGTCTAGGGCGCGCCATTCCAGAGGCCATGTCTCCAAGACAATGAAGATAGTGTCGTCAGTGGCTATAAACGGGAGCTTAGTCCACTGCTTCGTTGTATCCTTGCGCGCCCTGATGTAGACATTATGCATGTTGGCTTTAAACTCTGCAAAACTCTGCAGACTATTGTACACCGTAGGTGACAAGCGTGATTTCTGATTGATCTACATTCGGATGCTCATCTCCATGAGCACCCAGAAAATTTTGGTGTCGCGAATCCGTTTTGCGTCCTTTGTGGCCCAGAGTGAAGCGTACTTCGCGGCCTTCGGTAAGTCCCTGTCAATGTTGGGGAATTCACTGTCTTCTGGTAATTCCCCCGCTGCGAGCATTATGGATAACAACCACGCGTAGTGGAAGGTTTTACCCTGCTCCTGGGCTTCGCGACAGTTTGTCAAAAATTCTTCGTAGAGGAATTTAGGCCAGTTGAACTGGACCCCCTCCGCACATTGCTCGGCCAGTGCTACTGCTGTTGCCAGTAGCTCATCAGCGCGGCACTTCCTCATAACTTTTCCGGCCAGGAGTTGGGTTGCTACGCGTACCCCTTTGTCCTTGATGCTAGAGATAGCGTAGCCCCTTTTCTTCTTCTCCAGCTTGTATTTTGTCTTCATTGCTTCTGTAAGGGCCAAATCACTGCCCTTTCCTTCAGCTATGGTCACGGGGTCCTTTCCTTTGGAGGGGTGCTGATAAATACGATGAATGAGGTCTGCTGTGATGGGGATAGGCTCCTCCAGCCATAGATACCCATCATGCACCCAACAAAGCAGCTGCCTGATGACGAAAATGGTGATGGGCGCGCGGTGGAAATGTGGTATCCATAATAAGTGCAGCAACCTGGCCTTTTCCACATCGTGCAACCATTTCCGCGGCTCTAACGTTATCACTGCCCCCTCAGTATTTTGCTTCATTAGGTTCCCGGTCTCTAGGTGCGGGAACTTCTCGCGGTCAGCGAGGTCCTAGTCTTTAAACTTCATGGTTGGCACACGGCCTAGGTGCGTGCCCTCGAACACAATGCCATCTGGGAGGAGCAGGGTCTGGAGTGAACTCTTCGTTTCGTCCAGGTCCTTCGGCACTTTGGTTTTCCCTTTCTGCGGGGGGACATACGTGGGTAGCTTTGTTGCAGAGCGTATAGGTTGAATGTCTTCCTCCGTATCTTCGTGTTCTTCTGTGATGATAAGGGCCTGTAAATCTTCTTGTTCCTCATCTGTTTTGACGGTGACAACTTTTCCTTTATCGGCCATTGATGGCTTACTGCGTAGTGGGTTCCTCGGGGACACGCATACGGGGGCCATTGCTTGTTTATCTTTCTTGGGCCTCGATGTTCGCGGTGATTTAGGGATTTCTGCCACAACCCCGACGCCTTTTGGAACATCCCCCACCGTTGGGGTCCGCGCGACCTCGCTGGCGGTTACCTCTTCAATTCCCAACCCATCTTTAGTGGCTATCATCATATCTAGGCTGTATTTTGTCACTTGCGAACTTAGGGGCTCACTTATCGCTTGACTCTCAATGCTCAGTGCTTTGCTCAAGTGCTCAATTCTCAAATGACCAAGTGTTGTTTGCTGGCCAACCCTTTGTGTTTTATAGCGCCTGTTGAATTCGAATTCGACCGTTGCCCCCAATTTCAGGCCATTAATGCTTTCTTGGTGGCAGATTTTCCCAAATCTTGCGCATAACTCGCGTCTTAAATGCCCATCGCCCGCTCCATTTGGCCTCAAATCGAGCATCCCATCGTGAATAGTGACTTCAACGGTCACTTTCTGGCCAATCCGTGTGGTAGCACAGCCCTCCGTGTGCGGTCGTGGACCTTGTGACGCTCTACTTCTGCGCGTATCCCCAATATTGGGCAGCTTCCCAGCAAAATAGTTTATAATCCTGCGCTTCCTTTCAACTGCCTGGAGCGTTAAGACTGTCCTTCCTGCGGCTATTCAGGTGGTCGCACCAGCCATGGGGGGCTCCATCCCGTCCTCCACCATGGTTCGTGGAGAATCCCCATCTTCCATTGTTGTGGTCAGCATCGCGCACTCTACTATTTGCAATACCCTACCTTGGTCACTACGCTTGGCAATATGCGGTCCAAGCCAAGGCAGCAGACTAACTAGTGCACGACGATAGTTTTCCAATTTGTCAGTATGATCGTATGCGCCTTGCCTTACCATCCTCGGTTTTTCGACGAGAAATGCTTCCTTTATTTCGTTTTCCAGCTTCTTGACCTTCGCGTCCATCAAGGCGCTTTTCTCCCTTAGTTGTACTCGGTTTTTTTCAAGCTCGCGAAGTCTAAGGTTTCCCTGTCGGATTTCTTCCTCAAGTCTTATGTGTTGTGTTTCTCGTGGCTGTGATTCTTTTGTTCCGGGCTTCGCGGGCTGTCGTATCTATGGGTGCTGCTATTCGTGGACTAGGCTTCGCATGCTCCATAGGGATTACAACCCCTGCTTCATACTTCAGCTTCGAAAGTGCTCGCACGGTCAGGGTTTTGCACATGGTCCTATAAGCCCATAGAACTGTTGGTACACGCAGGTCCCATTCAGTGCATCTCACATGGTGGACCGTGTTCAGCACTTCGCACACCTTGTCAAAGGCTTCCCCGTGTATAATCTTCGGCGCGCTTGGTCTTATCATACTTCGTTGTTCGTGCCCTTGTCTTGCCTGCTCCTGCTTGTTGTTCCTGTTTTCTATCGTGAGGACGGTGTGCGTTCATGCAGGTTGCGTACCATACGCCTGTACCCATCTGGAGAGGTGGGCGTGCACGCTGTTTCATCCATCATACCCAACTTCCATCCGCAGCTGAGGCTTTCCAAACTGTATAACCATCATTCTTCTGCAATTGCGCCAGTTCTCAAAATTCCTTTGATGCGTACCCCACCATTTTGCGGGCATAGTGCGCAGTGCCCATTTCAGAGCGTCAAAACGCTGCTGTTCTGCCCCCTCTTTCAAATTTGTTCAGGAATTCATCCACCACTATCAACCCATCATACATAGGCAAATCCCTTACCTCTGTTGTCACACAGCACAGTGATCTTACCATCATGTTGCAATTGAGCGTGGTTACCTCGTGTAACCGGTTTTGCCGTCGTTCTATTTCCTCATCTAAATCCGATGTGCAGGAGCTTTCACGCTCCCACGAAATCCTACCATCCGCTGTAGGATTCACCCAATCCTGTTCCTGAGCAGTTATCTTGTAGATACAGTCTAGATCATCGTCGCTTTCGTCGTCGCACACTGGCTCTGTGTAGCGCGATCCTTTCGTAGGGTCTAAAGGTACCACTACGTGCAGTGACTTTTTTTCAAAAATCATTTTGTGCTTCTTCAGATTTATCATCCCGTTCATATCAGTGGCCCAATCTATTCCCAGTAACGCGGGATAGGGATTGTTATCATCGACAATCTATATCATTTCGAAATCTGCAAGTGCGCTCGCACCTTCGATGTCTACCATTATTCCCTGCAATCTTCCCATCGGTAGGATCTTCTGCTGGTTTGCCATTCGCAATTGAATAGGGGACCATTGCGATGTGGGCTTGCCCATGCGCTCCCATGTCTGCTTTGGCATTACGTTCGCGTTCGATCCTAAATCTAGAATTACTTGATCCATTTCATATTCCCTGATTTGCGCAGTCAATCTCATTTCCTCCCTATTCGCGTAGTGTGCTTCCCGAGCTTCTGGACTACACGCAGTTCTCCTGACCCAATGCACCTAGTGATGAGTTCCTGCAGTCCATTCACAACCTTTTTGTCGTGCAGCAGCTACATGCATGTCTCCAGAAAGGTAGTAAGCATTGATGGGTCCATCTCCGGGTCTAGTTTGTCTTTACTCCCTAAAGTGGAGGCCTCCGTGAAGCTCTTCTTAGCTTCCATGAATGTTTCCTTTGCGCGCTCTAAATTGAACTCCGGTTCCTTCGTTGGCGCCTTGCAAACTCACGTGCTCTCTTCTGGCTGCTTACCTTTGTCATCTCTTGTTGTGATACCACTTCGGAGCATGATGTTTACGTTCAGGTCCTCTTTGCGTGGCTCAGTCCTAATCATCTGTAGGTTTTGAGTCAAGGGAGGTTGGAGTATTCCTTTATTGCGCAACCTCACTATTAATGTAGGGTAGTCCTCCGTCTCATGATCAAACTGAGTACACTATAGACATGATGCTCTCGTCGGATTTGTACGATCGTGGGCATAATGCCCTGGCCCTCCGCAATTGTAGAAAATTAGTTGTCCACGACCCCTTCCTAGCCCCATTCCCCCTCGACTTCGTCCACGCTTTTGAAATCTAGTGCGCGCCATCCTTGCATTTTGATCGAGGGCTCGTGTTTCGATCTGCACCCTATAGGTAGGGGTTCAATCCATCATCAGTTCATAACTTCTGCAGGTGTGCTCATCATGGCCTACCGACTTGCAGAAATTACAGAACAATTGCTGGGACTTCTGTGTATACTTCTGTAAGAGATGACAATTATCTGTAGCATGTTTTCCCCCTATTTGACAAATCACACACCATAATGCAGGCACCGTGCTCAACCTTGCTTGTGCCTCTGGTCTCAATGGCATTGGCCCTTCTGCCACTAGGTAGTTCGCGAAGACTAGACAATGGTCCTTATCATGCCCTTGGCCCTTGCATTTTATGCACCATACCTCTTCGTGCGCTTCTGGGCGAGTTGTCCTGTCCTGTTTCAAACTCTGCATTTCTAGAAACAAATTTTTCAGTTGCGTGTGGATTTGTTGGACTCCTGTTGTCGCGCAGATTGGCACGACAACGCTCAGACCGGGGGCTGTCACTCTGATCCCCGATCCCTCCGTTTAAGCTTGTCTCCCGTGGCTAAGGGGGGTAGACCCTGAGAGATGATGAAGACCAACTGTCGACCAGTTGGTTGGGAGACACGAGACACGATTAAGATAAGCACTAAAATGATTTGATTAGTTAGTAGACCAGTGCCTTGAGAGATCATTATTAAGATGATTACTTGTTAAATGATATAGAAACGTGAAACGTGAACAGCAATCATTTGTCATCAGCTAGATCACAGTGCTCTTAGAATGACCTGTCATGCGGAAAGAGTTATTTTTGCGGACAAAACTAACCTCCCTAGGAGTCTAAGACTCTCTAGTGACAAACAAGACAATTAAGAGCAATCCTTCTCTAAGCATACATTATTCTATGAGAAACCAAGTGTTTTTCGATCCTACCTCAAGTCCAACGCTTGTTGCAGCAGTCCAGCCTCATCGATCCAGATGAGCTCCTCCACTTTGAAACCTACATACACTAACAATCAAACGATTACATAACACCTGAATATTCCATAAAACAAAGCATATTCAACATATAGACCAAGGAGTATATGAAATAATTCATTAACAACAAATCATTGAAAAGAATGGACTTATTTGTATTAAGGAAACAAAAAAGAAACCATTACAACCTAAGCCTTGGTGTTGTGCAAGTTCCTCCCAGGGTCCAGCAAGAGTTTTCCTCTACTTGACAAGCTCACCCACTTCCAAATGAAACAAGAAAGGATGGTAATCTCTCCTCACAAGCTTCTAAAAGGAATTCCTAAGCAGCATCTACCATTTGGAATGTTCAGCTTTCAACCTCCCCTCCTCTGGCCCAAGGCCTGTATTTATAGTGTTCTAGAGGAAGTTATTCAGTTCCAACATCAATGGGATACTCCCTCTTTGGATGGGGTAGCTCCTCTCTTGATGGGATAAGTTCCTCTATCATAGGGATGCATGAACCATCTGGAGGCGCTCAATACACGTCAAACACTCTTTTAGAAAGCTCTAGAAGTGACCACAAGTAACTTTTTTAAGATGAAACTCGCGCCTTTTGACCTTTACAGGAGTACGCACCCATCCCTTGACTTACAGAGCGTACAAGTACGCAGTTACAATGAGCTTGGGATGCGTACACGCAGGCAAGGTAGAGAGAACCTGCGTACCCAGAGATAAACATGATTTTTAATGACTTTCTCTCTTTTTTGAAGTCTGACATGGAGAGTAGAGGTATAAGGCTTGACAAAAGAGGACAATATGGCTATTGATGGAGCCATATAACTGCAGATAGTCAAGGTGACAAAATTCAGTGTAACAGATTGCCCCCTAAAGTACGAAGCCTGTAATAGATAAGGGTGTTAAGTCATATAAGAAGGGTGAAGTGCTTTATCATTTCGAGGATCATCTTGTGGATAGCCCGGTTGGAACCTGCAATTTTCAACACAAAATACATGTAAAATATCATATCATGCTGAGGTAGGCATTCCCATACTCAGATCAAAACTTTAACTATTGGACTAACTACTCTGGTACAAGAATGATTTTATAATACATCATGATCATAGACTCGTGTAGACACAGTATGGACGCAGCCATCTGCTTATGATTGGTCTATAATATAATGAATACAAAACTCCTCGCAGCCTGGATGGTGGAAACTAGATCCAGGGTCTTCATCTCTACTTCCCGAATTGGTACGATTCTAGCCATGCGAATAAATGAGTCGATTTCGAACATGGTAGAAACCACTTGATTACCAGTCAATGATGTAAACTGTTAACAAGCGTGAGAGAGACCACCAGTAATGTCAATGGTTCTCAAAGTACCCAGCACAATCCATGAGATGTGAAAGAATGAGTCGATGTCGAACATTTCATGGAATCCTTTGATCGCAAGTTAATGATGAAAACTGACGTCGAAGGTGAGAAACCTGCCATTGATGCATGCAGACTCCAAGGTACTGACGATTTCTAAGTCAACTCTCTAGATAATGTGCTGATGTCGAAAGAAAGCGACTTGTCACAGGCAAGCCCACGACACGAAATCATAGTTCAAGTTGAAGAAATGTTGCTGTAAGGACTGACTCAAGGATGATAAAATGGATGATAGGTATTTTGCAGTTGAACGTTTTGTTTACAGACCTCTTGGACACATAACGACACAACAGATGGCTTGGTTACGGATGACTCAAAGTTAATTCCCATAACCCGGCTAAAGAATGTCAATGATTTGGTCAACTGTGAGGTAAAGGATTTCCCAACCCAGGTGAATGAACGAGTGTCGTGTTCAAGAGTGGTAGTAAGG
>APFE030886639.1:75024-107907 GCA_000404065.3 Pinus taeda
GACTCTTGCAAAATTTGGATTGAGTGGAGTCGCCACTTGAACAAGAATCTAAATCTAAAGTTCAAAATGCTAAAATCAAAAGGTTAGTCGATTTCCCAGGTACAAGAAAGTTTGTCCCCGGCAACGGCGCCAAAAAATGTTGACCCTGCCGCTCGCACCTACCTACAAGTCAGTGAGAAAAGCCTTCAACCCCACGAGGTGTGGTTGGTGGCAGGGAACTCAGAGAAGGGGCTGTCACACTAATCCCAACTCTCTCCGTTTGAGCTATCTCCTAGGTTAGCTAAGGGGGTGGTCCCTAATGAAAAGTTAAGCTAAGAACAAAGATGTGAGTTTCTAGGAGAATTTGTTAGAGTTAAATAGATTGTTTATCTAAGATCTATAAGCAAAATCTGATATGAGCAATAGTCATTAACACATGAGATAAGCATGAAACACATAAACGACCAGTGCCTTCAAAGCATTGCTCTTTAAGAAATGAAAATTTTTTTATTGTATTTTTTTTTTTTTTATTTGCTTAGAACGAAGTCAAATGCTTTCAAATGAAAGAAGAAAATATGCGATAATTTTTCAAGATAGAAAATAAGCAAAGGGCTCAGGAAACCCCCTCTTAAATAAATCTTTTGATGTCTTATGAGATTGTTGGCTTGAACAACTTGTGGGACCTTTGATATCGTTGGAGGTGACTATTCCGACCGAAGAAGTCCTCACACTTCAATAGAGCTGGCAACCTATCCCTTGAAAACACAAAAATGCTTGCAAACCAATCGTTAGTGCAAAAGAGACTTGGCATATAGAGACCAAGTTGAACTTGTCATTCAACCGAGAATGACAAGCTACAACAAGTGTACAAAATATACCAAGCCCAAAGGAGATTTGAGATAGCTGCAAATCTCTCCTCCCTAGACAATAATGCCTTCAAGCAAATGCACAAAGAAAAACAACTAGATAGCAAATGAAAATCAAATGAATATCAAACGACACAGGTATACCTCATGTACCAAAGCATGCACCACAAGAGAAGCTAGTAACCCCAAAGACTTTTATTTATTTATGTGAAAGCTGAGTACAAAATCCGGCAGAGTCTCCGCCAGCCCAATAGCTCGTTCTATGATTTACAATAAGAGCCCAAGGCTCATATAAATAGGAAAATGGGAGACAATCCCAATGAAAAAAAGACCATGACAAGTGGCAATGGTGAAGATCTCAATGCTTCAAGTCAAGTTCCAAGTGGCTGATATGACTGTTTGTGATCTTGAAGATAACTGCTGTAGGCTGTCCATGCAAACTACTGTTTGACTGCCCATGCAACTGCTGTTTTAATTGCTGTGTATTGGCTGAGTGTGAACATGTGTTAAGTGCCTCTTAAACTGCTGGTAGCTTGGCTGCCTTTTTAACTGTGCATATTTTCTGTGTTGACTGCCATGTAGACTGCTGTGTAACCTGCGTACTTGCTGTAGCTTTAAATGCTGGAATGGTCCACGTAAATTGCTGGAAATGTTTGCAAACTGCTGTTTTAATTGCCCACATAAACGCTGTAATATCCATGTTTAAACTGTTGTTTATGACTGCGTGGAATATACGTACGGGCTGCCACGTTAACTTGAGTACGGACTTTGCTGTTTAAGTTGCTGAGTTAACCAACGTAACTGCTGTAGGATGCCTTTGACTGGGCCTACGTTGAATGCTGCCTATGTGGATTATTTGGTTGCCAACGTAAACTTTGATTTGGCCAGCGTACGGATTTTTTTGGTTGGCTGAGTGATGTGCTGAGGTGGGGTCCCTTCCCCATTCATTTAACCTTTAATATATTTTAATTTCTTCACACTAAATCAAAGTGAATCTTCAGCCATACGATGAACCTCAACGTGGTGCCTTTGACTTTGACTTTTGACTCGCTTTGACTTTGACTTTCTTTGACTTTGAGCTGAAACCTTTTTGGTGGGTCCCACGTGCTTGCCACATCACCCTTGATTCTCTGCATAATCTCCATGTCAAAATTTGACTTATTTTGACTTTAGAAAAATTTATGAATTTTTCTAATTATTCATTTTTTTGAATTTCTTCTTCATTTTTGCCACTGCCACTTGAAAAATCGCCTTTTGAGGGACTCTGAGTCATTTTTTGACCCCCAAAGTAGACTCTAGGAGAATGTCGGGCCTCTGAGGATGAATTTCGACTGGTCATACGCCCCAGACATCTCCTAAGGCCACTTATTTATGCCTTTACATAAAAAATAATTAAAAAATCCCGTTTTGCGGGAAATTTTTAACTATTAAAAAATCCTACTTAGACCTAGCCAAATTCCACGAAACTTTTTGTGTGACCTAGTATGGTAATATACATCGACCCTAGACACTAAGATGTGTCAGGGGCTCAATCTTCAAACCGTCACCTCGGCTTTGGGGTAAAAATGAGTGAAAAAATCCAGAGAATTATCCGCCTCTGAAAGAGAAGGGATAATTAACCGGATAAAAAAAACACTCCAAGGTGTACTCATTTGCTGATCGAAGTCCCACATCCTAGGCCTGTTACAAATTCAAGAATCATCATATACTAAGCATCACTTAATTACAATTCCCCGCAGGGTGTGGAATCTGGGTACAAAGAAGAAAGATGATGAGAAGATAGGAGAGTTAAAAAACTCTGTTGACTGATGACATCTGATGGGACAAGTGTCCTCTGGATCATCCTTGGGCATGGAGTCTTCACATAATCATCAGGTGCTACTCCAGTAGTCAACAACTCCCAGGCCAGGATCTTGTATTGGGGTCTCGTGCAACCTTATTGCAATCTCCAAAGCTTCGACCTGGGTGGATAACTTCTGTTGCGACAACACCGTCCTTAGATGCGGCGTTAATGACGCTACAAACTATGCGCAGTGCTGCCTATATGTCAAGGTCATGTTGGCTTCGCGAATCATGCTCTTCAGTCTCTGATCCAGTTCCCATGGTGTCTCGCTTGGAAGCATCGCGATCTCCTTAAACCCGATAATCGGCTGCCTTTGATTTCGGCCTGCAAAATTCCCTGTTCAGCGCAACTTGGATATCTGCGATCCCTGCGTTTGGATTGTCACTGGAGTGCTTAATGTACCATGTCAGTGCACGATTCTGCAACGCGTTTACCAGTGTTGCCTTCTTTATATTGTCATCCACGACTCCTTGTGCTTCCTATACAATTTTTACCACGAAGCAAAATTGGTCTGGATCTTCTTTCCGTACTCCTTTGAATACCGACAATTTTATCGCGCTCGCCATATTGAACTGTGGTGGTGGCGGAGGTCGTGTGGGTGGAGATGGAGGTGAAGATGGTGAGACCGGTGGTGGTGTAGGTGGAGGTGGTATGCACAGAATTCGTTGCCTTATCAGACTGATTGCACTTCTTGGTGAAACTTTTGCGAGCTCTTCCTCGCTTTCTCGCCGATGCAAAATCAAGGGGCTAGTTTCTATCTCTGCGCTACCTTCGTTTCTATAGATCCTCCCACTTCTCATAGCCCCAAACATCAATTTATTCGCATAACCCACTTTTCACACAATAGCATCTTAATCCAAGTGTTCAAAGATTTAATGTACTTACCTCACGGTCCTTTGAGGAAGCGTCGTTCCGCCTCGCTGTATGCTGACTTGAAGTATCTACCACGAACTCGGACAAGATCTTGGCCTTCCAGACTATGAAGTTTGAGGCTCTGTCTAGTCTGTCCTGATCTCTTACCATGTTCAGTGCGATTTTGTTGCTTCTTTTTCGACTCTTCTGAGTCTTTCTACTTCCCTCTTGGAAGTTCTCAGTGTGACTCCCTCTGAGCCTTGATTTCCCTCCTGGAAACCCCTCTGCCAATGTCGAGATGCCCCCATTCTGATCGTTAGTGCAACTGCATCACTGATTCGGATTTCTTGGCTAGAAATCCTCCACAACAATTCCCTCCTCCTTGGTCTTGCCTTGTTAGGTACTGTTCTGACTACAGTACCTCACTAGCTTCACTCCGCAAGTTACCCACAGCCTCCTATGCCCGAACAAATTGATGGTTAGAGCCTCTAGGCTCTGCACAATCCCGGCACCAGCAAAATCCGCACCTCCTGGCCACGGGCGTCAATCCTTCCTCACTGAGAAAGATGACCGGGCACTGCGTAGGTCAAGTCTACTCTTTACCACTGCGCTGATCCTCTTCCCAGCTCGAACTGATGACGCAGGTATTGTGTCAGCCCTTCCTTGTTGCTTTTCCACTAGGAACAACTTCTGTCACTCGGGAAAGCTGATCTGCTGCTGTTGCTCTGCTCGGCTGATGCCCTTAGTTATCCTATGATCTGCAACCACGCTCTGATACCATGTTGGAATTTTTAAGTCTCACTATTAGAAATCCTTCTTGTACTTTCTGATTTATTTATTCCTACTTGTTTTGTTAATTAACAAGTTATTTACCATGTAAATATTGAAAATAAATACAAGTACAGTCTCAACACATACAGATCATCAACTGAAGGAAAAACAAGCACACAAGTGACATCGTTATTTTTGGACTAAAGTCCCCGAAAAAACCCAATGCAGGAAAATCGGTGCAGCTATCTGAGGGTTTTATTATTAAGCAGTTTCAAAATACAATCTGGGTGCCAGAAATGGCTCACCCAACAGAGAATGCCCTCGACAGTAGTACCTCTCAGTCAGAGACAGATATTAGCCCCAATCTGCCCCACAAAATATCCCAGTGTTAGCCTATAGGGTCTGCCTCAGCCTCTCTGGCCCAGCGTCTACTCTGCGTTAGTCTCTCGGGGCTTTGCGTCAGTCTCTCGGGGCCCTCCTCGAGCTCTGCGCAGCTCTTGGCTGCCTCTGCGTGGCCTTTGGCTGCTTCTGTGTGGCCTCTAGCTGGCTCTGTGTCAACCCTCTCCCGACTCCTGTGCTGATGCTCTCGGTACTATCTCTGCCTCCCTGCTATTGCATTCACTGCCCCTCAGCTGCAATTCTGATCACTCCTTCAATTTCCTCAGCAAGCCCTGCCCTAGAAAATCGAATTCTTGATCAACTCGGTGTGTTCTCCAAGTGACCCTCAAGGCTCCTCGTATACTTTTCTTGTTGACAATTCAACGACTGAGATTAAGTCCCTAATCAACAACTAAGATTAGATCTGGCTTGATCCATGACTTTTGGACCATTCTAACTCAGTTCTATATTAATTCACATTAATATTTTATTTTCCCTAAGTTTAGACTTAGGACTCCATTAAAAATATTAATTATTTTAATATTTCCCAAATTGTTTAGATTCTGCCCAAACCATTTCTGGGTATTGGAGATCTCATGTGCTTTAGCCTCTTCACCAATTTTCATGGCTAGAGCACATTCAATGCTACCTCAAATCAACAGTGTGAGACACTCTCTGTTATATGGGACTGACTTCAGGTTAGTAGAGGATGGTATGATACATTCTCGATCACTTCTAGAGCAGAGCAGGGCACTGATGGCAGAGATAGTACAGTTTGGCAGACAGATTAGCAAATGGAGTTCTCCCTAGTTGAGAGGGAGTGTTAAAATTGGCAACTGAATAATGTAAATGGTAAAAGGAAACATATATATCAGTCACAAGTAATTATCATGATTAAAAATTCAACATTACAATTGAATTTCAACATGGTATAAGAGCTAGGCCAAGAAAGAGAGATGAAGCTGTCCTTCAACGAAAGTCATTTGTGTTAAAATTGGCTACTAGGGCCAAACTCCATGTGGGTCATCTTATTTATGGCAGCTGATATTTTTGTTGGATTTCTCTCGTCGAGAGTTGTAGGATTGATCTAAGGATCATCCGATTCCGACATGTATTCATGGAGATATGAATTTATTTTTGTTATAGGACAATTCGTCAAGGTCGGCCGGCAACCAAATTGCCCCCACTTGTGCTCAATGTTTTAGTATAAAAAGAGGTGGCTTGCTAGTCATTTGCACACATACTCTTCTTGTGATCTCTTCCTCTCCACATGTCTTTGGGTATTGGTGGGAGGAGAGATCCTAAGAGACTACGCAGCCCTAATAAGAAGAAGCCCTAGCTCTACGCTGTCATGAAGGAGGCTTTAATGAAGCTACAATAACGCAGCAAGGAGATATCTAATCGCAGGTCTAGGAGAGACCCTATTCACTGTCCTAAAAGGCTTCCTAACGCTGTCCTAAAGGAAGGAATCCTAGCCGCAATAAGGAAGAGTCCTAATCACAGAGATCTGGCCACTGCCCTAACCTTAAACACAGTCATGAAGGCAGAATGCCCTAGCCACAGGTCTAAAGGGAGTTTATGCAGCAGAGGAGACCTGTCCACGCAGCAAGAAGATGTCACCTAACCGCAGTCACTAGAAGCCTCTACGCTGCCCTAAAATGAAGGTTCTATGCAACGTAATGTAGGATCCTTTCACACTAGGCAGAGGAATCCTCATCTACCCCTAAACGCGGTCAAAAGGAAGACGGTTCATGCTGTCCTAACCACACTCTTATGAGTCACAAACTGGTGCCCTAGACGCTGTCAATTCACAGTCCATGAAGGGAACTCAATCAGCAGTTAAGGAGGACAGTTAGAAGGAATGTTAGAGGACTGTTAGAGACAGTTAAGTAGAGACCTTAACGCTCTCTATATACCCTAACGCTGCCCTAAACGCAGTCATGGTAAAGTCCTTAATGCTGTCCATAAGGAGATCCCTAACTCGCTGTTCTAGGCCGCAGTTAACAGGGGGTTCATCTACAGCAAAAGGAGGATGTACATACTGCGCTGTAAGGAAAGGTGACTGCAGTTATAAGGCTGATTGGAAGACAGTGCTGTCATGATGCTGTAGATGATAAGCATGTTAAGGACTGTCTGGGCATATTGGTGATGAGCTTGATTTGAAGGGTTGCTACAGCTAGCTGCTTTGCTAGGCTGCAAGCCATAGCATGCAGCTAAGTCTGTCCCATGACAGTATTGAAGTGTACACGACAGTGATAATGAACAGTGTATTAAGATGCAGCATGAATAACGAATGCATTGATGAATGCAGTGACTGCTGTGGGCAGCATGGTGCAGTATGGTGCAGCACAATGAATGCAGCATGGGGCAGCATTTTGGTACAGCATGATGATGATGGGCATGGATGTATAGCAGCAGCTCGATGCATTGAAGCAGCTTGTTGATGATGGGTACATCATGATGATGAGGTACTGCAGCATTGCAGCATGGTGATGAGAGCATCTCAGTAATTGGGTGCAGCACAGTGTCAGGTGCAGCATGATGATTGGGTGCAGCACAGTGAGATGCAGCATGGTGATGGAGTCACCTTGGAGGATCAGTTGAAGCAGTATGCCTTCACCTGAGATCAGATCAGCTACCTCAGTATGTTGTCTTCATGGTGAAGATCTCTGCTCATATCTTGTCAAGTCAAAGTGTTGACTTCTGATGTATATGTATTGTCGCTCTCTCTGCTGAACTATGGAAGAACACAAGAAGAATTGATCAAGGGTTTCCCCACATTGGGGTTTGTCCCTGGCTCGCCACATCTTGTGTCCTCTTGTCTTGGCTTGTTTTCTGCGATTTATGTTTATGTTCTATTTGCATTTTACTATCATGCTAAATGTGATTGCTAATCTGGAATTGATATTGAGCTAATATGGAAAATTGAAGTAAATTTGCTATCAGCATAGAACATAGCTAAAATTAACAATTTGTTATCTAGCCATTGGCACCCTAGTTTCAGAATCTCAAAATCTGCCTTCTTGTGAGAATAAGCACTGTTCATTGCTTAGTAACAAAAATATGTCTCCAATGAAGAAGCTATAATGAGGTCTGTTCTTTCAATGAAAAGAATAAGTGAAATAGAACCATTATACAGTGGTCCGAAATACTACTGCATATAGAGTCCTCAATTATTACAGTCACGTTGTAATCTCCCCTGGTTTGCCTTGAAGAAGGTTCTGTAGTTCAAACTTCATACTTCTACTTGGAAGCCGATAAAAGTGATACCTTAGGACAACCGAAGATCATCATTTCGGAAGTCCACAAATTCTAAGGTTTGTTCAGAACACGTGAGAAAAGTTTATCAAAGTAACTTACTTGACAAGTTTCCATTATCCATTTTGGTGATTGATCTTAGTGAACTAAGTATTGTCTTAGTTCTGGTCGAAAAACTTCAGAAAATCTTGAATTACCTTTGAACCTAAATACTGAAGCATATCTTCTGTTTAATTGCAATTCAAACTTGATATTAACTTCTATTGAAGCATGCGAAGGGTACAAAACAAGAGGATGAAACAAGAGGTTTGATAAAATAAATTAAAAATTAAAAAAGGAATTAAATAATTTAATTTAATATCCTAATTGAAATTATTTTAATAAATATAACATTCTAATTTATAATATATTATAATTAGGATATTATTCTTTATTAGAAGTAATTACTTTTGACTTTTTAACATTATAGCCGTTATATAGCCGTTGATGGTAAACCTAGCCGTTTGAGGATCTGCTCTCCCTATTTATGTTGCAGCCATGATCTGACTCCTCAACTTGCCCTGACGATGAACCACACTGGTTGAGGATCTGCTCTCCCTATTTATGTTGCAGCCATGATCTGACTCCTCAACTTGCCCTGACGATGAACTACACTGGTTGGTTCGAAACGTGTCGACAAAGGTTTTCTTCATGTGATTTTCGCTGAAACTCTTCTTATAAAGGACAAATTATTTCTCAAATACATAACCGAGTTTCCATGGAATACCTTTGTGAGGATCAAAATTCTGTCTCTCTCTGTGATGGACAAAATTATGTGATGGACGAATTTCTGTGATACCCATCACTGTGATATGCTTTGGACCAATTTTCTGTGAAAGGATCTTTATTGAACGATAAACTTCTAATCATTTTGCTGGATCAAATCCTTATGATGACTACTTTTTGTATCTCTGTGGAAGCACCATGAAGAAGGATGAATTTATGCATCGAAAAGGCCCAAGTCATGCTCTTGCTGAAGCAGATCAGATTGAAGCTATTGATGAGCTAGTTGACTTGACTAGGAGGTAGGGTGGACCAGAGGATGCTATGTCAAGAAGGAAGAATGGTTGGAGCAGAATATACTGACGGAATCATAGGAGTGTTAAAGACCAGCCTTGGCCACCAAGCAAGCATAACTCTGTACGTGCTATTAGATGCTCAAAAGCTAATGCCTCCTTGACCCTTCTGGAATATAAGGAAAAATATCTTGCATCTACTGTCATTATTGTTGGGTGCTGAAGAATGATGAAGTAGGCCAAGCCCTTATGGACAAAATTTTGCTGTTCTTGCAAGGGTTTAAAGAAAATAGAGTTTTCTTGGATCATCATTGGACATTCTTGATGGATCAAAGACATTTCGATCCTAGGGTTTGTAAACCCTAGCAAGTAACAATGCTTGATAAGGAAGCCCTAGGGTTTATGGACAAACCTTCAGATTGGACACTTCTGCTGAAAGAAGAAAACCTAGGCTTTTCAAGAAAGTTATGACATCACGATGATGATGTAGATGAGGTTGATAAAGGTGCTAGTTGATTTTCCAAGAGTCTAGAGTCTAGGATAGAATCTTAAATCACTGATGCTACCAATCCAAGTATCACAACAAACTACTTTGTAATAGCGGAACTATATACAACAATAAATCTAGTATCTACTAGTGCACAAAATATACACAACTTTTTACAAATTTATACAAGAATCCAACTTTTTCTTATATTAATCAAACTTATAATACAATAGTCTAGGGTTCCTGTACGAGGGATAATGGCCCTCACATTGTTGAAGAATGTAACTTGGTTTGGTCTTCATTATTGTACTTGAAGTCAAAATGTAATATATTTGTCAAAATGAAAGCAAAAAGAATTTTATTTTTATTTTAATTGACTTGTTAAAGCATGGGTTTCATGCTTGGGTCAATTGTTATAGGTCAAGCCTCGATTGTAGGTTTTAGGATTATTTATTTGGGTCAAAGTCAATATGCTTGTTTGGTCAAAGACTCCTCCATCAAGTCTCCTTCAAGACGGCTTCAAATAGATCATCATCAAGTCTGCTACATTCTAGTGAAATCATGTCGGCCTCACCTAAAATGGAGAAACAACTATTCAAGCTATCATGTCGGCTTATTTGTCATGGAGACTACTATATATACAAGCCTAAAGGCCTTCGCTCAGATCATAGTTTTGGACAAGTATTTCAGAAGAAATATTTCGGTGATATTACAGGGATCTTCTCGGTGCAATCACAGAAGTCCCGATCTCAGGAAGGAAGTTTCAGTGCAATCTCAAAGAGGAAGTTTTGGTGTCATTACAGTGAGAAGTTCGGATTCCAGAGCTTGGATTTCAGAGAGGAATTTCAGTGAATTTCAGAGATGTTTTGGTGTCACTACAGGAGCTCGGATTAGGCACAGGGATGATCTTGGTGCTACCACAGTAACCACAGTTCGGTGCTATTACAAGATGGTTTCAGTGCTGTTACAATGACAAGGTCTAGGTGCAGTAGAGAAGGTTTCAGTGCTGCCAAAGTGACAAGGTGTCACAGTGAGATGGTTTCCTTGCTTTCACAATGATAAGGACTCGGTGCTCTCACAGTTACAAGGATGACTTGATGGAGGACGTCTTAGGTTTAGATTGGAAGGGTCATGGTCGTCTCATCTTGAATCTACTGAAGGAAGAATTTTGACTGGGTTTTCCCCTATAGTGGAGTTTTTCCTTGGCAGTGTGCTTACATCTTGTGTTCTCTTCTATTTGTTACTTGGCATTAGTTTTGATGATAAGAAAGATAATTAATAAGAACTAATAATAATGATGAAAACATCACAAGATAATGTCATAATCAGAGAAATCGTTTAACTGCCTTACCTTTCGATTTCTCAACATGGTTTCAGAGCTATGGTCAAGGTCAAAGGAAATTTGAAGATCATTTATACATCTTTGAAGTATTCTCAGTGAAAGGATCTGTTTTCATTCAACATCCCAAACCAATTAAATACTCCTGAAAAATACCACCATGAACAAGATTAGTAGAAGATAACAAAGATCCCTACTCACAGTTGAAGGAAGAAATTTGCTTTATGAAGGAATTCGGGAACAACCCTTCCCTTAATGATGTGTTCAATCTGGCAGGAAATTATGCTTTCTGTTAATCAACTTATGCCATTTAATTCTTTTTTCTGTGCGAATGGTAGAGAAGAGATGGCTTGTGATGAAGCAGAGTTAGGACCAGATGCCTACTCAGAAAAAATCCAGTATCAACAAAAAGTACAAGAGCAGGTTAGTGAACATTTAATCATACTTGCATATCAAGCTTGAAAACTATTCTTGAAGTCTTCTAAAGTCTTTTTCTTTTCTATTGGAGATAATGAATCTTGGTTTCTTGCAGCAATTGATGATGCTTAGACAAATGCGAGAACTGTCTCCAGAAGATCAGCATTCTATTCTTGAAGTGGTATTTATCTTTCAAACTTGTTTTAAATATTAATGTGATTTCAACTTGTTTACTCAGGAGCATTCTACTTAATATTTATAGCTGCATGCTTTGAAAGTGTAAGGAAAGAAAAGGATCAGGAGTAAATAGTCTTCTAATTTAATCCCATTGTATTGCAGAATTAGAGAATGAAAGTGTCCCTGTTTTCTCTGAATTATGAACAAATTGTTTTTTGTACTTGTAGAAGGATTATTTACATATGTTTGTAATACAGCTGCACCGGGAGATGGAACAAGGCAATTTTGAAAATGCTAATGCAGCTATGACACATGAACAAATTCAGGCTCTCATCAACAGAAAATGACAAGAACTCTCTAAACAAAATTTCATAGTAGTTTCTGTTCTTGTAAACAGATTTGCAAGGTCTGCTTGTTTTTTTATTCACGGAAAAGTTTCAAATGCTTGAACATATGCTTACAATTACTCATCTGATTGTGGTGCAAATTGTTCAGGCAAAACATCAGTTTTAAAATGATGTACGCCATTTTTAATCACCAAATGACTACAAATATTGAACACATTCTTCGCTTGAAAGAATATATCAATCAGAAGCCCTTTTATCAGCCATAGAATTACCTTGTATGCTCAGGGTACAAGTTTTATCAGGGATTTAAAAATGTGGTCAATTTATAGTCAAACTCAACAAGCACGCTGATTTTGTATGTACACACATACAGAAAATGATTGCTTGAAAAGTAGCAAAAGGTGGTAATCATTGTTACCTAGGCTAGAATTTTAGGGAGTTGCATTTGGGATTGCTTTCAGGTGCTTTTTTCTAATTTTCTTTGTTTCAATAGACTTCTTTATGGTCTCCAATGCAATCATCCTGGAGGAATTTTAGGGTTTAGGTTACTTTTCAGTCTTTGCTTACATTTTCCATTGTTATTATAGAGTACTCTTGTTGATTTAAGACTTGAGGAACATACTCTTTACCTCTTGGATTTCATGCAACAAATATGCATTAACAGATTTTAGTGTTTTCATGAAGTACAAGATTCCTTGTAGCATAAACAATTAGTTCTCTTCCTCAGGCTCGTTAGATTTCATCTGGTCCCTCGTTGGCTTTGATTTAGAATTCATGTACTTGGTAGTGATCATGGTGTTGAAGAAAGTAACTAGTGTCGGTCTTCATAATTGTATGGTCATGATGTAATATATTTGTCAAAAGAAAGAAAAATACATTTTATTATAAAAGAAAAAATATTTATTAGCATGGGTTTCATGCTTTATTATTTTATTTTTAGGTCTAAGCCTCCATTGTAGGCTTCTAGGGTTTATGTCATGACTCCAGTCCTTGTCATTATTTAATAGACCCTTCTTGGGCTTTGTAAAACAAGAAAGAAATTTATTTTTGTGTCAAAAGTGTCATTTGTGCCTCCTCCATCAAGTCGGTCTCAAAGAAGACAAGTCAACCTCAAAAGGGAGCCAAAAACCACTATAAATAAGCAACTACTCGACTCATTTGGAGGATACATGCAATCAAGTTCGATATGCAGTTGTAGGAGAAGAGGAGTGTGAAATACCTAAAAGCGAAAGCAAATACCCTAGCGAAGAAGAAGGAACTCTAATGAAGAAGTTTGAAGACTATTTTATCTCTCTTTTGACTCACATGTGCAAAATTCTAAAGCTGTAGGAGGGCAAAAGTTGTAGGTCTGTAGTAGGGCCAAAATTCTGGAAGTTGGAGGGCCAAAATTCTGAGCTAGAGCTGGGTTGAAGCAGTTTGACTAGAAGTGACTATTGAAGTTTGGTTAATCAATCTGGAAGGCTGACTTGGTGGAGATAGGAAGGTCTTTTGGTCTAATCTAAGGTCTTGGATTGTCTCAATTTGATTTGAGTTTACTAGTGGAAGAGTTTGACTGGGTTTCCCCCTACATAGGGGTTTTAGCCGTCACTGAGTGCCTATATATGATGTCATTATAGTCATGCGTTTGATTTGATGATTTCTTGATGAGAACAAGATTAAAAAAGAACATAAAGTAATTTACTAAGAATGCAAGAATATCACAAGGAATTGTTAACATAAAAAAATCTTTTTGCCTTTCTGATTTTCTAACACATGGCATCCTATCTTGTTGTTTGGGTTTTCATTTGATATAGTGTGTTGTCAACCATGGATGTGTTTTCCAGTCTATACAGGGCATGCTCAAGGTTGCGTGGGTACAATGAGACATTGGTACATAGGAATGGGTACAAACTTCTTGGTACATATCCCAAAAAAGTTGCGACACTAGTATGGTGGTACAACTCACACTATAATTATAAACACACAATACTTATACATGTGCAGTAATTTATATGATAAAATAGTTAATATATGTAATTCCTTGGGTTGATTTTGGGCAAAGCACATATTCTATGAAATAATGTCCCGATTGTCAGGTCCTTTTGGTCCTTACAACAACATACTCGTTAACACATCCCACATGGACATGGACACATAAAAAGCTGAGGGTTTCTTCATGTAGTTGTCCCACTTGTTTAAACTTTTGGAAATTGATATCAAGGGTTTCAAAACATGCAACCTTTGTACTTTTTAACAAAACGCTTTTGCAAAATGTCATTTTCTTTTCCAATTGCAAAGTATAATACAAATACAAATGATTTTCTAATTATAAGGCAAGTTGTATGTTTCTTTGTATTCCTAGGCATCTTATTTCATTTTTGTATTATATGATAAGTAAAATTTTGGAATCATTACTATTTCTTGGTAACTAAAGCCACGTCAAAATGATTTGGATACCTACAAGGTCAGAAATCTATAACTGTTTTTTATTTGACAAAATTATATGAATTAACATGTATTTCATAGATAATATATGATAATCAACAAAAGTGAATAATATTATATGATAATTAGTACAAGTGAATAATATTTTTCAGAGATCCAAACTTGGAGGTGCAATAAGTGCAATGAGGAGAGGTAGGGATGACTCGGCACCGAATGTCATGGCACTATAACCTTGTGGGAAAACGAAAATTAAGGGTGTGGTAAGGTATGGCCCAAAAATCCATGTGTTCCGGGAGTCCCATCCCAGATGCATAAAGAGGAGTGGCAAGGGAATCACCTGGGAGATAGGACCAAGATGACGTATCCCAGAGGTCCCATCTCGGAGGTGTAAGGAGGATTAGTAGAGGAGGGTGCTGGAATAATAGCATCAGGTTGATGTGGTGGGCCAGTATAAGGGAAAGGCTAAAGATATGGGGCCCAAGCAACCATGACCTATAATGAAAGGCATAGGCATTGAGCCCTAAATCTATATGGCCATGCATTGTGACCATGGGCAAAGCATAACTCCAATGGACGATGGAGATCTCCTTCGGGCATATGATGATAAAGGGGAAGGCGTGACACGCCTCCCCTGTTATGTAAGAGAGGAGAAAGGGGAGGGGGTGGCATATTATAGCGGAGCGTAGATACTTCGTGCAACCTATTCTGCCAATGCTCTAATTCCTCATCTAAATCTGATGTACATGAACTTTCACAGTCCCATGCAATTCGTCCATTGGCTGTTGGATTAACCCAATCCCGGTCTCGCACTGTTATTTTATAGATTTGATTATCGTCACTTTCCTCATATTCACAGACCGGTTCAGTATAGTGTGGTCCTTCTGCAGGGTCCAATGGTACTACTATGTGGAGTGATTTCCTTTCAAACGACGTAGTCCACTTCTTCAAATTAATTACCCCATTCATGTCAATAGCTCAATCAATTCCCAAGAGCGCGGGGTATGGATCGCTATCATCAACAATCTTTATTACTTCAAAATTGGCCAACGTGCTCACACTTTATATCTACAGTTACTCCATGCAATCTCACCATAGGGATAATCTTCCGTTAATCTTGTAATGTCATTTATATTCTTTAGTAAGAAATAAATAAATAAAAACATGACTACACAAATACAATAGCAACTTGCACACCATGTTTTGGGTGTAACATGGAAGAGCGCTTTATGGAGGATATAACATTTAGGCATCTTCATAATGATGACAATATTTTCTAATAAACAACTTCATATATTCTAAGTATGGAGGATATAACTAGGCATTCACATATTCAAGGATAACTTGTGTTAACATGGCATTGAAAATATTGTCATTCATTGTTTTTTGAGTCCATACAACCCCTATTGTTGTAGCAAAATGCTCTAATACCAATTTGTAATGTAATAACATTATCAACCTCAAAAGAGGAGTTTCCTAGTCCAAAAGTTTAGTAAAGGAAACAATGTGCAAATCAAAGTACAACAATTAACACCATTTACAACATAAAAACCATATGTTTTAATTCACTATGACAGAGTTCGGTTTTTATATCATCCAACATGGGTCAAGCTTCCAATATCTAGATGCAAACTTTGTTTAGTAATTGATTTAGACAACAACAATCGTTAATTTTCTGTTGTTCTATGTTATGTCAATTACTTTAGCCCAATTCAATTCTTCAATAATAAATATTTTCCAGTAACAATTAATTCTTCCACTAATCAAGAATAATTGAAGATAGAACAGTTAATGCAATGACAATAAGAGACAATCAAGAGCATCAACAAGAGACACCAATTTGGTCAAAGACCAGGGAAATACCCCACAAGGGGGACAACCCTTTGAAAATTCTTTTTCTATTAGATTGTCTTCAATTGTTCAACAGAGAGTACAATGAGCCAAATTCATAAACAAGAGTTAAAGTCAAAGCTTTGATTTATACAACAAATCAACCAACCAAGATCCAATATGCAGATGATGAAAAAACTCAAATCTGGTCAATTATCATAAAATTTGCAATTTTGAAAAGTCAACAATAGTCAACATACCTTAACTAGTCCCAAGTCAACGGTCAAATTTGTTCTTCAAGAGCTTGGTCAACAGTCCACAAAATCGGCCTCAAATGCTAGTCAAAGTCAACCCAAAATAGTAAAATAAAGTCCAGTGAAACTTGGTCAAATGAGAGAGAAACCCAATGGTTAAAGTCTGCATTCATCCCACAGTCAACTCAAGCCAAAAAACCTAGAACTTCTCAGTTTTTGTGTCAATAAACTTGCCTTGCCCAAACAGAGATATGCCCAAGAAATCGAACTCAAATTCAGCCCAAAACAGTAAGGTCAACACTGGTCAAAGTGCAAATGAACTTCAAATTTTTAGCCTCCTGAAATTGACCTTCCTATTCGCACGTGTGAAGAAAAACCTTGCAATTTCATATTGTACGAACCAAATGAAGAAGAGATGTTGAGTTGTGATGATGTCCAAATGAGCTTGAGGTCACTTGCATTTATATGGAACTTTGGAGGGGCAATTTCTCCTCAACCTAACATTGACAATTTGTGTACTTGTGGGCTTGACTTCAAAAACACTTTTCCTAGATCACATTCTAGATCTATCCTCACATAGGACTAGTATTTCACAAATTGCTACATATAAGTTTTCCATGAATGTGACAATTAAGCATAAATGACATTCAAATCACCATAAACAATAACATTTTCTTCATAATTAACTCAAATTCAACATTTAACTCGGACCATCAATTTCTTAGATTTCCTTAGGTAGAGACATTATGCTCTTTTACAAGGAGGTCAACCTAGGGTTTAGTGTTAAGGTCCTTAAACTTATGTGGGTAATACTGTACACAATGATTAGAATTATGATTCCATGTTTCTCAAAGGCATTACAAACATACGCACATGTATGGTTACACAAAAGGTATCAATCCCTTCTAACATAACTATTGCTAGTGTTGAGGCCAAAACATGATAAACACCATTCCATGATGAAGGTAAATAATCTTAGCAAACCATTAAAATCTTTCATAACAATTTCATGTCAAACTATGCATAACATTCACATATCTTCATGGGTATAGGGAATTGAGGGTTTCTAACCTTTAAGGAGGTCATTGAAAGACTAACTCATGTAACAATCCAACTCATAATAGAAGTAAACATCTCATTTGATGCCTTAAGAACAATCACAATGGATTCCAAAAGCTCTCATGCATAACCAACATCATTTGACGAGGCTGTAGGGATACTTAACTAATTATTTCTTTCAGAGGAGATGATTATAGAGAAGAAAGTGTAAACTCATTCAAATCCAACCATTGCATATTACAAATGTACTATGATACCCTCAAGTTCTCTTGAACACTTAGCTCAATGCCCTTCTGATAATGGCTTGTTTTGGAAGTGGTTTCCAATGACTTGTTTTCGCAACATTAACTATAAGAGTTGCCCATATTTTCACCTTTTGGGGAATGAAATTTCTGAATTAACTTTGAATTTTGGTGAGCACATGGATATTGATGTCAACTACTAATAATGTAAACTTTGAAACGGGAACTATAAACTCAAAACGAGATCTCTGGCCAAAAAACCACGAAAAAACATCAAAAACAGTGCTAAAAATGAAAAGTGTGTACATTGGAACGATGATTTTTTTTTAGGTTCAATTTTAAACATATTTTAAAAATGGTAGTGAAAACGAAATTTTCGTGCAAAAATTGTGCAAAAAACAATCTGAAAATGAAAAGTGTGTATACTGAAACGATGGTTTTTTTTTAGGGTCAATTTTCAACATTTTTAAAAAATGCCAGTAACACTGAATTCTTATGTGCAATGAAACAATTGTTTTTGAGGAAAAACACACTAATGTTTTTGGAAGAATAACATTTTTCTTTACATTTTTCTTTCCCAAGTATAAATTCAACATGTTTTAGTAATGACGATAAAGATAAAATAATGGGATCTGAAACACATTAAAATTCTATTAGTTTTCATCCATGTTAAAAATATAATAACATCACACTAAAGATCGCTAAAATTCTAATTGTTTTCAACCATAACATTAAAGATAAAAAAAAAAAAAAAAATTGGAAAAATTTCAACCATAAAAGTAAGAAACCATGACATTATGAACAAATTACATGGCTAAATTAATCAAAATATCATTATTTGTATATTGAATGAAACATGCATTATATCCCTAATTTTTTGTTGCATTGTAGATATTCTAAACAATAAAAATCATCATAATTAAAACATATAATCCAACAACATAAAAATAACTCATAACTTCTGATTTAACACCATATGGAAATCCAAATTTTTATTTCAAGATATGATGCAAACATTAGTTATATAAACTATCTTAGACAATTATTCAAAATCACTCATATTTTCTTGCACACCATCAGAATTCACATCTTCATATGAATGACTGGAAGCAGAGGAAGATGTTCAATATTCTTCTCTTTCATCAACTATTGCCCCATATGAGTCCACATGCATGCCCACCATTTCAGGTTTCAAAGTTCTTTTGGATCTATGACTGGTTTCAATAGACTCCCATCTCAACACTGTTCCTTCTGGTAACAACCTTTTCAGAATTTCTATCGTCTTGAAGCGAAGAGTTCATCTCCTTGTTAAATTGAAGTCATAAACAAGTATGTCAACATCCTCCAATTTTAAGAGGTCTGTGTGGCGATGATTTATATTTGTACTCTTTCTTTTTCTCTTTCTGCTATTTTTTTTGTCAACCACCATTTCTGGCTTATACACAGTATTGAATGGGTGTGTATTTGTGGCATACCAATGTACTTCAACACCTATAACATCTTCATTTTCTGTAAAGAACTTTATAACCTTAGCAACCCAAAATGGATAGCCATTGGGATCTCCATCTGCTAGCACTGCGATCATGCAACCCTCCTTAATATCCTGCACTAAATCCCTGTAAAGGTCTTCCATGGCTTCACGTTGTGCATGAGATCTTCTGGAACCAATATACATCTCTCTTTCCTCTGCATGTGAAGAATGAATAATACCTTGAGATTGTTGCTGTTCAACAATGTTTATTTCCTCATGTTCATTTGACACATTTTGTGTCCAAATAAATGGATTTTTCAAAGGTATATCTTCATTTGCTGTTGTTGAAATGATATCACTTTGATTATTGAAAAATGACTCCCACCAAACTGAATCAGCAATGTCAAAGTACTCATATGTATATCTAATACATTTTTTAATTTCTTCTAGGTAATCAAAATAATTTGTATTTCTATTCTGTCTGTGTGCATTATGAACTTCACCAATTGATTGTGATAACAATATTTTTGATGCAAATATTGGACGATCTGGAATGAACTTCAAAAATTCCAAACTTGATGACGATGCTCATTCTGCAGTGGTTGAATACTTCCTGCCCCATATTAGTGTTTTCCCATCAATTTTTTTGATATGAAATTGATGTTGGAAGCTAATGTCATTAAGTTGTTCAATGCATTTATCCTCACCATGTGATCCCAGAATAAACCTTCGCATGTTAACAGTTTCTTCCAACACATCAAAAGTAGGTTTTGGCATGTATGATTTCTTAATACTTTCAATTAATGGTAGCAAGATCCCAACTTCCTTCCTCCTCAATGTGACTGAAAAACGACTGAATATTTAATCAATATGGTCATGAGTGTGCCCAACAAGAAGGAAACCAACCTTTACCTTCTGAAACATTTTCAATTCAACAAGCATGTTTAGATATCCAAAAATAACATGATTTTTGTTTTCACAACAAATGTTGTCCAATTGTAGATACAAAACTTTAGGAAGATTATCAGACCAATGAGAAATCACATCATGAATTATGGTTATTGTCAAATTTGCATCATTATGAATATTTGGAGCCATGAAGTACACCCTTGGCAACATTTTCCCATTGAAGACCATACAATCGACCAAGTGATATTGAATAAAATTTTCCTCCTGTAAATTTTTGGCAGTGTGAACAAAATGTGGTAAAAGTGTTTTCTTCTGGTCCATACCATCAATTATCAAACCCAAATATTTATTTGGATTATCATAACACTTCTTTCGATGCTTGCACAACTCTTTCCTTTCACTTGTTTGTTGTTCGCGATGCTCCTGAAGTTTTTTGACAATGGAATCTACATAACATAAAAGAAATCCATTAAGAAATACGTTTTCATGGTTGATGACTATACAATTTTAAAAGTTAAAGTTATGAATGCTTACCTCTTTCTTACCCTTCACATTTATCCCTTTTTGATTTAAGAGAAGCACATGTACTGCAAATCCCCATCCTTGTCTTTTTAGGAATACAGACATTGTTGAATTCTTTTTTCCAAACCTTCACAAAATATTGATATGTAATAAACCGACAATGTCCCTCAGAACCTTCTGCATATTCTTTGTATAAGTTGGAGATTTCTCGTCTTGAAAAATTATTTGGAATATGTATTGTCTCTCTATTTGACATACACTCTCCATTCATTGAAAATAATCTTTCATCCATGACATTGTAGTATTTGATAATCGCCCAATTATGATGTACTTCTGAATAAAATGTGGGATCATTTTCCAATTTTTCTTGGATTCTCGAGAGACGAAAATTACCCATTGAATGAAACATTTTGAAAGCCTTTCTACAGATAAATAAAGACCTAATATGATAATCATAACTTGACAATGTAGATTGCATGCAACCAACTAAATATGAATTTTGCATGCTTTTATTCATTGACAAATATCTCTTCCTTTTCTCTAATGCAAATTTGAAATCCATATGTTTCAAGCAATCTTTTTGATAACATTCACTTGAAATGAGAGTGTTGATAGAACTTCTTCTTGCCAAATATTCTACTCTACCCCTGGTATAACTAGAACATCTTGGATTGATACGAAAAGGTCTACTCCTCGATACAATATTTCCTGGCAACGTCCCCATCATTGGATCATCCTTTGTATAAGCATTTTCATCATCATTTTGAGGAAATTTATCCTCACTATGATCATCTATGCTTTTGAAATACTGACTTGGAGAATATTCTTCACCTTCCCCTTCTTTAGTGCCACTGTCATAGTCCTTAGAATTAGGACTAAATGGAAAATTTGACTCGATGTTTATTGGATATTTTTCCTCATGTGCATTGTAAGTGCTGCACTCATAATCCATAGAATTAGGACTACGTAAAAAATGTGACTGTTTACTTACTGAAAATTCTACATCCTGTCCTTTGTCACTACTACTCTCATAGTCCTTAGGATTAAGACTGAGTGCTTCCTCTTGTCCTTCGTCACTACTGCTCTCATAGTCCATAGGATTAGGACTAAGTGGACACCGTGACACTCCATTCTTTTGAAAATTTTCATCATGCTCTTCATCACTGTTGCTCTCATAGTTCATAGGATTAGGATTAAGTGGACACTGTGGCACTCCATTATTTTGAAATTTTTCATCATGCTCTTCATCATTGCTTCTCTCATAGTCCATAGGATTAGGACTAAGTGGACACTGTGACACTCCATTCTTTTGAAATTCATCATCATGCTCTTCATCACTGTTGCTTTCATAGTCCATAGGATTAGGACTAAGTGGACACAATGACACTCTATTCACTTGAAATTCTTCATCACGCTCTTCATTATTGGTGCTCTCATAGTCCATAGGATTAGAACTAAGTGGACATCGTGACACTTCATTCTTTTGAAATTCTTCATCATGTTCTTCATCACTGATGCTTTCATAGTCCATAAGATTAGGACTAAATGGACATTGTGACATTCTATTCAGTTGAAATTATTCATCACCGCTGCTCTCATAGTCCATAGGATCAGGATTAAACGAACACCATGACACTCCATTCTTTTGAATTTTTTCATCATGCTCTTCATCATTGCTGCTCTCATAGTCCATAGGATTTGGACTAAGTGGACACCGTGACACTCCATTCTTTTGAAATTTTTCATCATGCTCTTCATCACTGCTGTTCTCATAGTCCATAGGATTAGGACCAAGTGGACACCGTGACACTCCATTCTTTTGAAATTCGTCATCATGCTCTTCATCACTGCTGTTCTCATAATTCATAGGATTAGGACTAAGTGGACACCGTGACACTCCATTCTTTTGAAATTCTTCATCATGCTCTTCACCACTGTTGCTCTCACATTATGATTAAGACTAAGTGGAAACTGTGACTCTATTTATTTGACATTCTTCATCCCTTTTTTCATCAGTGCTGCTCTCATAGTCCTTAGGATCAGAGCTAAGTGGAAGAATTGACTGTATATTCATAGTGGAAGAATTTCCATTATATTCATCAATATGAATAGAGTTGTTATGCGACGAAAATGTTTATGCTTCATAAAGTGAAACTTCATTATCAGAAGAATCTATCCCTTTGAAATAAAAGAAGTTAAATGATACAAATGCAGACTCTCCTAATGATATTATATAATTTAAAGAATGAAAATTTCCCTCCAAAAATATTTTTTCATGTATTTCCCTCCATTTTTTTATTTTACAATTTATTGAAAAATTTAACTATTTTTTTTTTGAAATAAATCTTTAAATTTAAAATTGTGAACAAAATATTTTACCTAAATTAATTTAATACTTAAAATATTAATATTTACTAGACACTTGAATGTTTTTTTTTTTTTTTATATTTTATTATACCTTTTAAAACAAATTAATCCTACATTCACTGTGCTGTAAATAATTCCGTAATATTCCCTTTATCATAGTTTCCTATATCACCATAACAAAATTAACATGTTAAAATTTATAAAAACAAATTAATCTCATATTAACCGTACAGTAAAACAATTCCGTAATTTCACCTATATAATAAATTTCATCATCGCTATTACTCACATCACATCAAGGTTTTCCGAGGTTCGTTAAAAGAATTTGAGCGAATTTGTGGAACAACTACATTGCTATCAACAACATTTTCGACGGAGGATTATTGCATTTGAAAGGTTAGTTAATTTTTTTGCTTTGCAAATTTTAAAATTAAAAATGTTTAATGAAGTTTAATTTTTTTTTAGAGATTAAATTGTTTTGTAGGACAGATTTATCCACTACGTCCGTAGTGGGCGTGATGGGCTCGATCAGGGTCCCGACAGCCAAATGGGCCCGTGGGTTGGGGGTTGTGGGGCTGGCTACCCGGCACCCCGCCTCACCTTGGAGGCCCAATGGCCCGCCAGCCACCTGCCCCACCCCGGCAGTCCAACAACCGACCTGGGCGGCGGGTCGTTGGGATGCCAGGGTCGGGTGGGGCTGGGGGTCAGGAGGGGGAGCAGTTGTTGGGCTGTCAGGGTGGTGTAGGGGGGCCAAGCCGAACTGCTGGCTCGGTTGGCCAATCGATTTCCAAGGTGGGGTGGCAAGGCGATGTATTTTTTTAATTTGTTATTTGTTATTTTTTTTTAAAATTGTTATGTTTTACGAAATTAATTATCATTTATTGTTTTCTTTGTTAATTTAAGTTATTATTTTTTGTGGTTAACTGATTTATATGTGTCTTTTTTTTAGGAAAATAGCATCAAAGAAGATTTATGTGAATCTTCTGGACCAAAAGCTCTTAAAGGTGGATCTTCAAAAAACATTGTTGAGCGAACCCCACCTGAGCTGATGGCTACAAATCTTTCAAGTGCTTCAAACGAGAATAATATGATTTCATACTGGAAGAAATCAAAATAAGTGAAACTTCCATCAAATGTATGGTATGTGAAAGAAAGAGAAAGTCAAAATGTGTAGATATATCTATATGTTGATATACCTAACGATAATGGAATTTATGACGCGCCGGGAAAGGTCATAGACATGTATTCGGTGCCGGATAGTGAAGTTGTTTACATACTTGCAAAACCGTCTAAGTCACATGAAATGATTAAATCCCAGTTATCATATTCATTGTATGACAAGAGAGAGATATCTACAAAGTTGTGTAAACAAATCATAAATGAGATGACACAAAATATCATAAGTATTGTTATTTATATTTGTGTTTTGCGTTCTTGTAACTGTCTTACTATATTTTCATAATTTTTTTTTTTGACATATGATATTTTGTATGGCAGAATTTTGTTGAAAGTTGTTCAATTATGTTGGGAGGCATTAATTTCATAGAACATGATATTATGAAAGTTGTCAGCGGTTTCTACTCAGTGTCAAAAGAAGATATGGAAAACAAGCAAAATGTAGTGATTCATGATGTTACAAAACTACATCCAAGGGATCAGGAAAAAAATGCCTCTAGTAGATAAATCTAGCAAAAGTAGACAGGTTACTTTTGAAGATGAGGAAGTTGAAACTGACATTGAAGAATATGTTGTCGTTACTGAGGATGACATTGGAACTAATGTTAGAAAGGAGAAGAGCCGTAAAAGACCAAAAGTAACAATGCCCAAGAATAAATCTGTTCTAGTTAATGATGAGAATGTTATGAGGAAGAAAAGTAAAGTTGAACATTATGAAGTAGTCATTACCAACAGTCAAGAACCTAATGAAACTTCAAAAGAAAGCAGAGAAATCATTACACCAGGAGCTAATTTAGAGGATGGCATTATTAAAACAAAACAAAATTCCATTCGACAAAATTTGACAAATAGAAACTTAATTGAGGGTGGTCGTACATTTCAGCTTAATGTCAGACAAATCTATAAAGCAACTGAAGGACAATGTAAATATCAAATCAGAAAGCCACACCATCTGCATGTTCACAACTTGAAGACATTGATGAGGTACAATCCATATGCTCATGTGGTTAATTATGTGCTTCTTGTTGATCCAGTTCAAGTTCCCAACAAAAAAACATTTGATAAGTCAAAATGTTTTGAATACAATTATTATGTGCTTGGGGGGAACCATTCTGTAGAAGCTCAAAGACAATTGATGGAGGAATATGCCAATGACGCATGTTTTGAAACAACGAAATGTATCATTTATGTTGATTTATCAGATACATAAGCAAAGTTAGTGGCATGGGATCATAATTCAGATAATGAATATAGGATGTCTATGATTTTCATCCAAAGGGTTAGATTTATTCATAGTGAATTTGAAGAAAAATGTGGTGGGGATAAGCTAAATGTTACTGTAGATTTCCGAAAGGAATGATGTATGGAAATAGACTATCAAATTGAAGAGAAAATCAATTCATAAAGCGACACGAGTAAATAGTGATTTATTTAGAGGAATTGATAACATTTTCCAGTTGGCATTTAGAACTGGAGAGATATGGGAATTGATTAATGAGATTTTTATCATGTGGGAGAACATTGGCATTAAAAACCAGAAGGTCAAAAGGTCTAAACCATTGATATGTAGCAATAGTAAATCAGGTCCTGAAATGAAGCAACCTCCATAAGATATGACTATTACACCTTAGAGAGCATTGCAAGGAGTGAAGGATGAAAAAATTTTCAAAGCAATGTTATTTCGTGTGAGGTCAAGGGAATTATCATTGGAGGAAATGTTTGAGGAATTTCAAAAGTAAGTTTGTTGAATTATTTTTACTTATTTCTAGATTATAATTTTCTTTTAAATATAACATATTGTTCTTGGTAGTATTTGCTATACATATTATTATATTAACTTTTTTATTTTATCTATGCAGTCACAAAGTTTTACATGACAATTCAAGAACAAATGGTTAAATTGTTGAATGAAGATAGTTGGGATGATGTCGTGCGCAACTATTCAGATTAAAGTTCTACATAAACATTATTTTATTTTATTTTATTTTTTATATATTTATTATTTATTTTTTTTTATCTTGCATTTAAAAAAGTATGTTGATTTGTACATTCATTTTTATTCATCTGTACACTATTTTTATTTTATAACTTACACATATATTTGTTTATTTCATTAAAGATGAGAAATGATGCAAATGGAGCACTAGATAGTTTTAGAACATTTATTGAAAAAATTAAGATCGAAAGATTGAAGAAGCAACGTCTTAAGAATGTTGAATTTGATCCAACTCTTACTCATTACATTTGGAATGGGATTGACACCATTCAATATCAAGTAATACAAGGTGACTGTTGGGTCCCTATAATATTAGTGATTACCCCATTACTATGGTATTTGTACCCCTTATTAATATTGTTGTGCCCCTATTGCCCCCATATTGTTATTACTGTGCCCCATAGAATCCCTTTATTGTTATTTTTATGTCTTTGTATTATTGTTGTTAGGTCAGCTGGGTTATATTGTGACTCCTTAGACTCCTATATATAGAAAGGAGGTTTTGTCATTTGTATCATCCAAGAAATTTTCATTTATGTAATGTAAAGAGGTTTCCCCCTCAAAGAGGCTGAATTCTAAGGCGTTGATCTATCTTTTCTATCTTTTCTTGAGCTGGTTTCATAACATTTGGTATCAAAGCCAAGTTTTAGGGTTTCGCTGCTCCAAATAGGTCATCGTGGCATTTTCGCTATAACTTTTTTTCTGCGGCGTTTCAGAAGTCGGAGAAAAAACCCATTTGAGAAGACATCGCGCTGCAGCTCGGGTCTGAATTTCAGAGCTTTTTGCCCTATATTTGCGGAGATATGATCTGAGGAAGTTGGTATTTTTGCAGACTTCTGAATTACATTCCAAATAGGTGACCTGGGGAAAATCGTCATAACTTTCTCTCTGAGCATTGGATTGAAATTTCGCAAAAAGGTACAGAAAGAGGATGGACTTTAGTTTCTTCTAGATATTTTTTAGAGCCATAGGTCTAAATCGTGACACGTGGAACTTCATACAAGTTCGCTCTTCTGAAAAGGTATATAATCAGGTCACTGTGGGAGATTTGGCATAACTCTTCATTGGAGAATCCAATTGGGGTCAGACTGGTGGCATTGGAAAGAGGACACAGAGGGCTACACAGGGCATAATTTCAGAACTGGATGTTCTGAAAGTACAGAGATACATCAGAGGCAATATTGAGCTCCTACAAAGAAAAAAATGTGTGTAGATTTTTTTAAATATTTGCTTAAGATTGGTTTGAAAATTTATTTTGAAGGAATTCAAAGGGCTAGTAGAGCATTATTATCGGTAACTGATGCCCCGAGGAAAGAAAATGCAAACACCTAGTAAGGAACCTGAAAGCTCTAGCATGACTCATGAAGAAGAGGAAGAAATGCTACATGATATATCAAAATTACAAGACCAAGTGCCAAAAATGTCAGCCTCACAAAAGCTAACAGAAGCTAAGATAAATGGCATGGAATCTAAGATAAAGGGCGTGGAAGCTAAGATGGGCGATTCGAAGACAGATTTGAAGACAAAAATGGACGATTTGAAGACAGATTTGAAGATAGACATGGACGATTTGAAGACAGACTTGAAGACAGATTTGTAGATAGACATGGACGATTTGAAGACAAACTTGAAGACAGACATGGACGAATTAAAGATAAATATGAATAAGTTGCTACAATAAATGGTCACTAAGGGTGAAAGGGTAGTAAAGGAAACTCATGATGAGAACAAAAGAAATGTTAGTCATGATTCCATAGACTCTAATGTGGGATTGAAGATCTATCATATTCCAAAAATCGATATGAGGAAGTTTGATGGCAAGGATCCTGCAACATGGATATTACAGATGGAGCAATTTTTCGATCTCTGTTGGCCCTCAGTTTTGGTCTATTTTTGCTTAGGGAAACCTACTTAATCCTCATATTTTCCATCCATTTTCCATCACATCCATCTCATTTTGATGTATTTTATGCATATTCAGGTGTTTAATTTTAATTTTTCAATTTCTAGAAGTTTTTATGAAAATTGAGTTTCAAGTGCAATTTTGGATTGAATCAGAAATTCCCGTAATAGCTATGTGGATATCCTGTTTGCAGGACACTTGGGTTCGAGTTTGATGCATGGATGGACAGCTTGGGAACTAGAACTAAGCTAACTCCACTTGGTTCGGCCAGAACAAGCTTTATTAGGTCCGGTCAAGGCTGGTCAAACATGACTAGTCACCAGAAAATCCCTAGGAAATAGGGAAGTTTTGAGATTTTATGGGATTGACCATATTTCTTGGAATTAATTGGATGAGTTCGACTTAGATAGGTGGATATGAGTAGATATGAGTGTTAGAGATAATATAGATCAGTTTGTTTCATTAAACCTCTATTTAAAGCCAAGACTTTGATGACTTTTGTAATGGAATTTGTATGTAACTTTTGTATAATTTGAGTTGGGAGCTAATTTGAAGAACTTGTTTCATTCCAATTTGTTGTTCATGCTTGGTTGATTTATTGAAGTTGCTGTAGCTGAGATTTCTTCAAGTGTGCAAGGCAAGGGTGGAGGGCCCCCACACCAAGCTAAGTACACTTCTTGGTTCAATTTGAATAGTTTTCATAGACTAGTTTTTGTTTCAAATGTATTTAGATGTGTGATGATTGCTGGATGAATATTGGTTTAATTCTAATCTACATATGAAGGGACACAAAGGAATTTAAGCTAAATTCCCCTTCTATTTGGTTTTGAACTAAAACTGAATTTCATTCTCCATTTCTCATTTGAATTTATTTATGCATTTCTGGTTTGAAGCAATGGTGATTGTGATATAGTAGGATTGTGAAGAAGGACAATCTGGGCCTCCTTAGTTAGGAGCCTCTTCTTTTACATCTTCTGCATCATAAGCCATTGTTAATTAGTGTTCTTAGATTTATCTTTATGAAAGTAGTATTGTAGGGAAGGACAACCTGGTTCTCCTAAGTTAGGAGCCTCTTCCCTCATATATTACATAAATGAATTAGAAATTGTTAAAAATAGGTTTATATTTGCAAATATATACTTCTCTTTAAATCTCCAAATTTTATCTTCTAAACTTGATTATATCTGATGTCCCATTATACAGTGGATTGCCTCCAAGTTTTACAAACCTGGATTGATAATTAAATACTTGTGTTTAATTTAGTCAATAAATTTAGCCCAACATTTTTGGCACCATTGTTGGGGAGGCAATTATCAGCATAGTCAAATAGAAGATAAACAAAAACACTAAAAATTTAGCTAGTATAACATTTCTCTTAGTTATGTTTCTTTATGCCTAGAAATAGAAGATCCTAAAAAATTAAGTTCCAAAACAAAACCCAATATATATATATATATATATATATTATATATTATAATATATATATATATATATATATAATAAAATAAAATCCATTTTCAACGACAAGATCTAAAAGATGACGTTAAAGAATAGGTTAAAACACTACTCCATTCCTCAACATTCTTTCTCATTAAATCTTTATGATCAAACAAATTTTCATGTCCAAACATACATTAAAGTATATTTTTCAAATTTGGATATGAGTTTACTTATGATCTTGTTACGAAAATGGATGCACTGGAAATTCTCTTATACTTGAGAGAATGAATTATTTTTTAAAATAGATTAGGATAGAATAGAAGAAATAAACAAGTAGAATGAATTCGCAATAAGACTTCCATAATAAATTTGTTTCAAACAATTTCTTCAAATCATTGTTCAATATTCATTTGAAAGGACTACATGGCAAAATGCAGTAAGAACAAGCCTATTTTGGGTAACCATATAAGATCATTTTGAAATCATGTTTTTTTTACATATCTCTTAAAATCTAGTTTTGGAATCCATTTTGAAGTTTTCAATTTATATCACAAATAAAAATGTGATCAAAATCAAAACTAGGTCTCAAGTGAAATGTTGAGGACAAAATTAGTACAAACTATATTTGAAGTGTCTAATGGAAACATTTTTTATCTGCAATTCATAGGGAAGATAGCCCTTGGAATCTAGTTTCCAAATCAATTTGAATCACTTCAATCAGGTATCATATGAAAAAGTTATTCTTGAAATACTAATTGCTTGTCGAAAAATCTGCATGGTGACAATTCTAGGTCTTGACTGTTCATTGACATATTTGAAATACCAAACCATCTTCTTTTCAAAACCTGTTTATATGGGAGATATATATTCAAGTCTAGTTTAAGAAACAATTTGAATCATCCCATTTGGAGGTGAGATGAAAAATTTATGTCTTCAAAACAATATAGTAAAACTCTGCCTCCTAGGTCTGTTCATCACCAATTTTGTGATATCAAGCCTAAGAATTTTTAAAACTTGTTTCTACTGGAAATACAAAAATGAATCTACTTTAATATCCAAGTGGAATCACATTTATCTGATATTTATAGAAGAAGTTACACTTCAAACAGTGACTGTTGGTCTAGTTAAAAATTAACAAGCAAATCTATCAAACATGGCACTCCTTATAATTTTTACCATATCACTTTAAACCATTTTGAAAACATATTTATATTGGAGGTAGCCATATGAATTCACTTCAAATTGTAGGAATTTACAGGGTAAGTTCCTCAGAAAGAACACCAGAAGGACACCGCTCACAAACAGATCACAGATCAATACACCAGTATTTTGACGTGGTTAAAACCCTCAGAGAGGGAAACAGTCCACGGCCTGCGCCAACGTGGCTACTACAGGCAATTTATTAATAAAAGAATGAAAATTTACATAAGCTTCTCTCATGCACGGTTAACCTACAAATGACCCTCCATGCGCTTTAAATAGAATTCATGGACCAATCGGGTGTCAAGCCACGGATCAAGTGTCGGTAATACCGAGGAGAGAATGAACCGTCGGATCACTACATATCGTGACCGTCGGATTGTAAGTTACAAAATGTACAACGGTAAAGAAACACACTTTACCTAACTCTAACCTAACTCTATACTAGACCAAGTTGACTTAACTATTCCTATGTGTCGGAATATCCTAACATCCCCCCTTAAGAACAACTTGGGATAGGATTGAAGGATTTACAAATATGACACAATAGGAGAAGGAAGGAGGCACTAGAGCCTATCCCCCCTTAGTGACAACTTCCTGAACTCCAAGCATATATCGAAGGTTAGTGAACTTCGCCTCTGTGAGAGCCTTTGTGAAGATGTCTGCAACCTGATCATCTGTTGAACAATATTGCACTTCAAGAACATGGTCATGAATGAGCTTTCTGATGAAGTGCATGTGAAGTTCAATGTGTTTGCTGCGCTGATGCTGAACTGGATCTTTGCAAAGCTGAATGGCACTTTGATTATCACACCAAAGTGTAGTCGGATGCTGCTGCTCAAAGCCCAACTCTGATAGGATCTGACGAAGCCACAAGGCTTCCTTACTAGCTTCCACGGCACCACGATACTCTGCTTCTGCTGACGAAAGAGAAATGGCAGCCTGTTTCTTACAAGCCCATGTAATAGGTCCTGAACCAAGAGTGAAGACATAACCGGCAGTAGACTTCCGATCATCAGGGTCACCAGCCCAATCAGAATCAGTGAAACCAACTAATAGAGGAGCTGCTTTGGCACTGTAATGAATTCCAAACTGTATTGTACCTCGAACATAACGAAGTATTCTTTTAGCTGCTTTCCAATGACTTTCACGGGGGTTTTGCATAAAACGAGCAACAAGGCCAACAGCAAAGGAAAGGTCAGGACGAGTATGGGTTAAATACAAGAGTTTTTCTACAAGTTGACGGTATAAGGTAGCATCAACTTCAGGAGAAGTACAAGAGACTGAAAGTTTGACTCCAGACTGAAAGGGAGAAGGAGCTGGCTTACAATCTTCCATGTGAAAATGACGAAGAATATCACAAGCATACTTGGACTGGGAAAGGGAAATACCCTCCTTGGATTGCAAGACTTGAAGACCGAGAAAATAGTGTAAGTGTCCTAAGTCTGTCATTTCAAATTTCTTTTTAAGGCTGGACTTCACATGGTTTATAAGGATGGGATCACTACCAGTAAGAATAAGATCATCAACATAAAGAACAAGGATGATAAGAGAGTTTCCCACTGTCTTGGTGTAGACAGTATTGTCAGAATGACACCTAGAAAAGCCAGATTCTAAAAGAAAGTTATCATTTTGGCATACCAAGCCCGAGGAGCTTGCTTGAGACCATAAAGAGATTTCTTAAGTCGACATACAAGGCTGGAGTCTGTTTGGATGAAGCCAATGGGTTGTTCCATATAGATTTCTTCATGCAAGTCCCCATGCAAGAAGGCAGATTTAACATCCATCTGATGGACTTCCCATTTTAAAGAGGCAGCAAGGGAAAGAACAAGGCGGATAGAGTTCATTTTGGCAACAGGGGAGAAGGTTTCAGTGTAGTCAATGCCTTCAACCTGTGAAAAGCCCTTAGCAACAAGACGAGCTTTATGTTTATCAACTTTCCCATCTGGTCCATACTTGGTTCTGTAAACCCATTTACATCTAACAAGTTTGCGTCCCTTTGGTAGAGGAACAAGATCCCATGTATCATTTGCCAACAATGAATGATATTCTTCATTCATAGCTGTTTCCCAATGTGGATGGCCTGAAGCTTCTGCAAAAGTGTCAGGATCATGATTTACTGGAGCTTGAGCCAGTAAAGAAGAGGCTCTTTCAAACTGAGACCGTGTACGTCGCTGATCTGTAGGATCACCGGCAAGATCACCTGCTGCATCCTGAGTAGCACGGACCCATATTGGAAGTTGAGGATCCTGAGAATGTGGGGGAGGATTGTCATCCTCACTTTCATCATCTGAAGAAGAAATGTTTTCAAAAGTAGAAGAGAT